>ML784150.1:194696-206149 GCA_009831015.1 Picea engelmannii | reverse complement strand
GTCTGAAGTAACAAACTTATTAAAAACCCTTTTATAAAAAATATAAAAATCAATCACCCATGACAGTCCCAAACGGAAGACAACCAAACATAGAACCCGGTTTACAAGATCAAACTAGTATTGCATTGAATCTGTTTAACACTGTCTTACAAACTGCAACAAATCGAACCGAGTTAGAGCGATCGTGGGCAGCGATAGAACACGACATAACTATCCAGGAACAAAGGGAAGAAAGACAGAGACAGTTGAGAAACTGAATCTGATCTAGTTTTCTTTGTTTCTTTGTTTTAAAAGCATTATCATATGTGGATGCCTAGACGGTGTGTTTTATAGCCTTAAAACACAAACTCTAGAACAACAGGAGGGATAGTTCCGTGGTGAAGACTTTGGGAACAGACCTAGGAGGAGCGCGAATTGAGAGAATATTTGGAGCGGGAGATATCCAAGAGGAAGAATCAACGGACAGGATTCATGGAGGAGAATCGCGAAATCCCGGGGATCGTTGGATCATGGAGAAGCTGCAAGGAGTTTAACCCTTGGACGCAGGAGAGAACCGACCATCGAATTTCGGCACATCGGGGTTCGGGCTTCAACGATTGCAAAGGCAAGAGGTTCATTTCCTTTTGAAATCGCGAATAGCGATTTCCCGATTTAACGGGAGCCGTCGATTGTGACGAGGACAGGTGGCACGCGATCCCATCATATCGGGGTTCGGCGTTCGGAGTTTCCGACATCACAAAACTCTTGCATCATGGATCCACGATCCGTGAAGTCCCAAAGAGGACATGGCAGCGTGGGACCCCAGGTACTAGTGGAAGACAGGTGACGCGATCTCGGAGAATCGGCACCTCGGCACTCGGGGTTTTGAAATATGGAGTGTTGACATCGCAAAGGGCGATTTCTCGATAGTGCAAGTGGAGGACAGGCGTCAGGGTGTTAAGCCATATGAGGAGGCATTGACAAGTGGCGTTAGCTCGAAGATAGGGAAACCCCCGATATCCGAGGACGTTGACCCTTTGACCATCGGGATTCGGGGAAGTGAAGGACCCGATATCGTGAGCGCTGAACTCGCGAACTCGTGAGTCCCGAGTTCCGAAGATAGGGACATCTGTGGGTCAAGAACTCCCGAGAGGAGTTGGAAGAGTCTTAGACTCTTTGGGCCTGTGAGAGAATGAGAAGGTCCTGGTGAGAGAAGGGTGGAACCATGAGGGTTTAGGCCACCGCACTGCGTCACATAAGATTTGGATATTGAAGCTTGGGGGTTTTTTTTATTTAGCCATAAGCCACATGGAGGAAACCTTCTTAATGTAAAAGGATGACCAAGTTGAGCATTTACCTAAGAGAAACATATTATTAAATGGGGGGACCTACCCATGAGAGGAGGATCCTTTAAGGTAGAGGCACGTTGATCACTAACCACAAGGGAGACAACCTTTCCCTTTTGTTATAGCACAAAATGCCTCACCTATGCATTTGTGCCATGGCCTAACCCTTTCCCAAAGATTGCTAGACCTTTTCCCAAAGTGCCTCTCCAAAATAATTTAGAAAACATTCGTTATGAGCATATACGCAAGTTAACCTAGTGCAAAGCGCAAACATTCACAACTCTCAATATTGCAACCCACATATGCCCTAAAAAATCATAAAAAATAAAATAATTTTGTGTTTTTGGGCAAGTCTTTCAGTGGGGATTGTTCCCAAACATCCCTTTCCCATACAAAATGGAATCCAAATCCCCCATCCACTTGGGGAACAGATAAAATAACCCTTTAGGGATAATTAGAGTTCAAGTCCCTTGTTGTAATATTATGTTGCCAGTTTCTAGCAAGCCTCCCTTTCCTATAATCCTTTGAGAAACACCCCCTTTGATTTGGAAACTCCTTTTCCAATGTCTCTTTCCTATATATATGGATATTGGGTGTATCCTTATCTCTACTTGGGTTGTTCAAGGAAGAGCATAGTGGCTAACTTGATGCTTGAGGGATTCTTGGAGGAACCCAGAAATTTAGCTTTGAGGCGGTGCCAAAGGTGAGACAAGGTTGTAACTTAATTTTTTGATTTGGTGTTAATAGAAGAGTTTGTTTTCCCTCCTATCATGTCTTCTTTATATGTATTTAATTATTAATTTTACTTTCAATATGATATATGACATGTATAATCTTTGATCGTGTAACTACCTTCATAGTATCTCTTGTATTGTGTCCATTTTCCAGGTGGTTTTATAGCAAAGGACATGTATCTCATCGAGTAAAAGGAGTGGGATCGCCATCAAATGAGAGATTTAAGGTGAATTCTTTCTCCCTCTTCCTTCCCTAAATTCTCCTTGTAAAGTAATTATTCTTTCAGTCTTGTGTGCTTTTCCTGGGGGGAGATTTCCATCTTCTCTATACAATCTTTCTCTATTGTGATTTCGACCCAAAATCATGAGGGAAATATCCCGTCAACAGAATTGGCAACCATACTGGGGATTCTCCTAGTTTGGGTTAGTCTCTTCAGGCCTCTTGATTACTTGTCTTGTAATTTCTTCTGTAATGTCAGAGTTTTTTTACAGATTCTTTAGTCTCTCAAAAATTTTTACCAAGTCCTAAAGCCCTCTTCCTAGGAGTGGATTTTTATTTTTGTGAACTTACCTAGAAATCCGCAAGTTGTTATTCTACATCCCACGTACATCCACGTGTTTCACTTCTATAGCCCACATATATCCGTTATTTTCACTGCTAACAATCGCAGACCTGTGTGAATTTGGAATTTTTTTAAAATTCATCTTTCTTTATGAGTTTAATATTTGATTTGTTAAGTTGTTTATGATGTCATGAGCCTCTGATTGGCTTTTTTTTTGTTAGAATATGGAACTCTATAATACATAAGAAGAAAAAGATATTTCTTGAGTTATTTCATATAAGGTTTGTCTAGTTGATTGAAATATCAACCTTGTTTGTCTAAGTGTCCAGAATCACTTAGTTTTCAGTGGTTCCTTGGATGAGCACTTTCTGTCTCTTTACCTACTTTTCCTTGTTTCAAAAAGAAAAAAATTGCAATCATTTTTTTTATTTTCTTTTGTAAACAAAAAAGAACAAAAATATGCTTGTTTGTTTGCTTCTCCTTTCTTGAACCCTTTCCTTCTATATTTGGAAGATAATAAGTAGTTATTGAGCATTTAGGTAGTTGCATTGTATCATGATTTGGTATTGGTAGTGTTTCATTTAAAAAAAATAAAAAAAATCCAGTAGTACAAGTTTTTCATTCTTGTGTGCATTTGTTTTCGTAAAGAGAATTGTAAAGTGCATCTCAAGGTGTATTAAATATTGCACTCAAACTTTTTGTTTTCATTTGAAAAATAAAAGAATTTTCTTCATAAGCATAGTTGCATCCATTTTTATTTGAAGAAACTGCATTGTTTTCTTATATTGCATTACTTTTGGAGTTGGTCTGAACATCACTAAAGTTGCATCCACACCCTTCTAAGTAAAGAACATCCCATTCAAATGAATGCATAACTAAAATTTATTAGAAACTTTCAGTTTTCTAGGGTGAATGAACAAGTTTAGGCTAGGGCCTTGGTGTAGGTTGGAGAGTAAATTTATCCAAGGCCACTAAAAAAACGTAAGTGTCTGAGATAGGGAGTGGAGAATCTAGTTTTCATATAGGTTGGTCCAGAAGCTCCTCTAACACATGAGTTAAAAAAAAAGGTTGCGTAAGGAATAGGCAAGGATATTCCCCTCCAAAGTTGGACCAAGCATAGCAGATAGATCATATATTGGGGGTTTTTCTTGAAGTGACACTGACTCATTTGGCATCATTCCTCTACAAATTTTGAACCTGGTTGAAGTTCTCCTGAAGTGATACTGTCCCTCTTGGCGTCAATCCTATAGAGCTTCGGACCTAGTTTAGGATTTTCTGAAGTGACACTGGCCCTTTTGTAGAAATTCCTCTGGAAGAGATTCGAGCTTAATTATTCTACCCATACATTTGATCTCGACTATCGATTGCACCTCATGGACGTTGATTGCTTGTTGGTAACCATATTTTATTCTCCTAGGTATATCACAAGGTGACTGTGGGGGTTTGTCGTAGTACCTAGGGTAATTTTTGTATCACACACTTAATTACAGCTGGAGGGTGCCCCACGAAGTGTGGGTACTTGCACCAGATACATAGAACTCTTGTGGAAATATATATATATATATATATATATATATATATATATATATATATATATATATATATATATATATATATATATATATATATATATATATATATATATATATAAACATAAACAAACAAATATATCTGTAAATGCACAGATTCACACGGAAATAACAGTAAACGTATACACGTAGCATATACAGTAAATACCCATAAATATACAGACAGTTATAACCACACATAGGATAAACCCATAAAAATAAACACGTAAATAATAATGCAACATGTAAATTTATCACACAATTAACACTTATCTTGGTAATAATGTCACAATTTATGTGCAGAACTTCCACAAACCTCCTAGCCTTAGACCACACTTCTCATCACTCTCAACAGTGGGTCACCCCCGAGCTGGGACTAAACTCCACCCGAATAAAGGGATTCTTAACCATGCTAATGGCTCATAGACAACAGGAAAGACTCTGTCATAGGTGCCAACTCAAACTAAAAACCTGCAGTCCCTCATTCTCCACATGTCTTTCCCACCCAGGAAGTGTGCCCCTTCTCTACTATACAGTCCTTTGGTTGCCCCACTTCCTTTTCGAGCTTCAGCAATAGGCCGGACATGAAGTCTTAGACCACTGTAGTTGCAGTTTAACACCTTTAGGAAATCAATTCCAGCAATTCTCTCACCCAGAGAGAAATTGTTCACGGGCCTAAAAACCCGCCTCTTCAATATCCCATGGGCCTGACAACCCTCTTCTTCAGTCCATCTCCCAAGCTAACCAGCTACAAAAGCAGGTATGGTTATGGATACAGGTTCAGGTACAGTCATGACGGTATGAAGGATAGCTCAATGGGTGTGTGAATGCTCATGGATTATTGAATGATGGGGGGGGATGATGGGAAGAATGATGGGAAATTAAATAAGTCCAAACAATATGTATGCATGTCCCCAACTTGACACTTGTCATGTTGGAAGCTACTTTGGTCCACTTGTCCCCAACTTTGGAACTTAGGATAAAAATAATTATCCATAATTTATACTTTAAGAAATATTAATATAATATTCATTTTTGTCTTAAGATCCCTAGATTATCCCTTTTCCTTAACTTTTAGCCACCCCCCTTTTCCTAACTAGTGGAGTTTATCCCCCCATACTCTTTTATTATGATCGTTCTGTGTGCACCGATGTATTTTTTATTAATTATGTGACATATACAAAAATAGGCGCACTGGCCTTTAACATCTAGGCTCTCCAACCTACTCAGAACATAAGCATCCTAGCTTATAATAATTGGCTCACCAGCCTATAAAACACAACATATACTCAAAGGCTCCTTGACCTCAAAATCGTGCGCACTTATGTTGTTGCATGTGGTATCCCAGAATGTGCACACTTCATCATTTTACTATGCAGTACATGCACGCACTATGCCATGAAAGGTGCATACAAAATAATATCAAAAAGCTCACCAACTTAAGTACATTTTCGTTTACATTTACAATTGGGTTCGTCCTAGGGATATTACAATCCCCTCCCGTTATTTATGCACTGTCCTCAGTGCATTATGTACACATATACAACAAAATTTCAAAAATCCTCAAAACGATGTGGGTATTCTCCCTGCATTGCATCCTTATGCTCCCAAGTGGCGTCCTCAGGACTGTACTAGGTCCATTGGACCTTTACAATCCCTATGGATCGATTTCAGAGCTTTTTGATTTTTTGTCTAGAATGTGTACTGGATGCACTTCGAAAGCGCCTTCTTGGTCCACCTAAATCACATTCCAATCAATAACATGATTAGTATCAGGTATATATTTATTGATTAATGATACATAGAATACAGTATGAACAAACATAAATGTAGGCAATGCAATCATATAAGCTATTGGACCAATCCTTTATAGGATTTCAAGCAGCCCGCAATAGCAAGCTGCCAACTTTGAAAAAATTCCCAACTTCGGGGAACTTTTATTGGCCTTTACTTTCAAGAATACATGGTCCCCAACTTTAAATTCCTTGTTAGTTCTACCCTTATCAGCATAGCTTTTCTGCCTGTCTTGGGCAACCTTTAAATTTTGTTTTATTTTCAACATTTTCTCCTCCATTTCCCTAAGTAAATCTGGCCCACCCACGGCTCTATCTACTGGGTTATCCCAGCTTACCGGTGTGTTTCACTTTATGCCATAAAGTGCCTCAAATGGGCTCATCTTTAGAGATGCCTGGTATCCATTGTTATAAGAAAACTCTACCAAGTGTAGGTAGTCTTCTCATTTTGATGGTTTATCCATCACATATATCCTCAACATATCCTCAATCACTTGATTCACCCTCTCTGTTTGTCCATTTGATTCTAGATGATAAGCTATACTAAAATTCAAATTTGTTCCAAATCCATTAAATAATCCCTTACAAAATTTTGAGGCAAATTTTGGATCTCTGCCAGACACAATTGTCTTGGGAATGCCATGTAATCGAGCAATTTATTTCATATAAACATCAGCAATGTTGGCTTCCTTGTGAGTGAGCTTAACTGGAATAAAATGGGCATCTTTAGTAAGCTTATCCACCACTACCATGATAGAATCATGTTGCTTGTTTGTTCTGGGCAGTTTAGTGATGAAATCCATGGTTAAAACTTCCCATTTCCACTCAGGAATGGGTAATGGTTGTAACAAACCAGCTGAGTGTCTATGCTCAGCCTTTACCTTTTGACATTCCAAACATTTGGCAATAAAATCAGCAACCTCTTTCTTCATGTCTAGCCAATAATATTGGCTTTTGACAGCAGCAATAGTTTTTTGATATCCTGGGTGCCCAACAGAAGGTACATTATGCATTTCTCCCAATATCATATTTTTCAAATCCTCGAAATTTGGTACATAAATTATGCCCATGTACATGAGAATTTCATCATTATCTAATTTGTATTCTTCCATTTTCTGCTGCAAAATACCTTGCTGTAATTTTGCCACTAATTCCTTGTATTGCAAATCTAATTTGGCAGCCTCTAAAATTTTTTGTTTCAAATTTGATTGGTACATGATAATGGTTGTAGAATGAAATTCATGCACTCTTTTGTTGAGTGCATCAGCCACTTTGTTCTCTTTCCCCTTGATATGCTTTATATCAAAGTCATATTCACTTAAAAATTCTAACCATCTTCTTTTCCTAGCATTTAGAGTTGGTTGATCAAATAAATATTTCAGACCATTGTGGTCTATCCTGAGCTCAAACCTTTTCCCCATGAGTTAGTGTCTCCATTTCCTCAAGGCATGCACTATGGCTTCCAACTCCAAATCATGAGTTGCATAGTGGCTTTCATGTTCCTTCAACTTCCTTGATTCATAACATATAACAAATCCATTTTGACTAAGGACTCCACCAATTCCTCAGTCAAAATGGATTTAGAATATTTAGACAAGTTTTTCATTGTCTTTTTGGATGACATTATTATATATTCCAAGTTAGAAGAAGAGCATGAGAATAATTTGAGGATGGTGTTGCAAGTATTAAGGGAGCATCGGTTGTATGCCAAATTGAGCAAGTGCTCATTTTATCAGAAGCAAATTCATTATTTGGGACATATCATTTTAGAGGATGGGATAACAGTGGATCCTGAGAAGATAGAAGCCATTAGAGAATAGTCTGCGCCAAAGAATGTGATAGAGGTCAGATCATTCATGGGCCTTGCAGGCTACTATATGATATTTATTGAAGGATTCTCAAAGATTGCACACCCAATCACTTCCTTACAAAAGAAGGGTGTGAAGTTTCAGTGGACATTGGATTGTGAAAATATTTTCCAACACTTGAAGAAATCATTAACCAATGATCCAATACTAAGGATTGCAAACCCAAATGAAGACTTCATTGTATGCACAAATGAATGTAAAGAAGGAATTGGCGGAGTCCTCAGTCAAAATGTATTTGTTATATGTTATGAATCAAGGAAGTTGAAGGAACATGAAAGACACTATGCAACTCATGATTTGGAGTTGGCAGCCATAGTGCATGCCTTGAGGAAATGGAGACACTACCTCATGGGGAAAAGGTTTGAGCTCAGGACAGACCACAATGGTCTGAAATATTTATTTGATCAACCAACTCTAAATGCTAGGCAAAGTAGATGGTTAGAATTTTTAAGTGAATATGACTTTGATATAAATCATATCAAGGGGAAAGAGAACAAAGTGGTTGATGCACTCAACATAAGAGTCCATGAATTGCATGCTACAACCATTAGCATGTACCAATCAGATTTGAAACACGAAATTTTAGAGGCTACCAAATTAGATTTGCAATACAAAGAATTAGTGGTAAAATTACAACAAGGTAATTTGCAGCAGAAAATGGAAGAATACAAGCTAGATAATGATGAAATTCTCATGTACAGGGGCATAATTTATCTACCAAATTCCTAGTATCTGAAAAATCTGAAATTGGGAGAAATGCATAATGTACCTTATGTTGGGCACCCAGGATATCAAAAAACTATTGCAGTTGTCAAAAGCCAATATTATTGGCCAGGCATGAAGAAAGAGGTTATTGATTTTATTGCCAAATGTTTGGAATGTCAAAAGGTAAAGGCTGAGCATAGACACTCAACTGGTTTTCTACAACCATTACCCATTATTGAGTGGAAATGGGAAGTTGTAACCATGGATTTCATCACTAAACTCCCTAGAACAAACAAGCAACATGATTCTATCATGGTAGTGGTGGATAAGCTTACTAAAGCTGCCCATTTTATTCCAGTTAAGCTCACTCACAAGGCAGCCAACATTGTTCATGTTTATATGAAATAAATTTCTTGATTACATGGCATACCGAAGACAATTGTGTTTGGCAGAGATCCAAAATTTACCTCAAAATTTTGGAAGGGATTATTTAATGGATTTGGAACAAATTTGAATTTTAGTACAACTTATCATCCAGAATCAGATGGACAAAAATAGAGGGTGAATCAAGTGATTGAGGATATGTTGAGGATGTATGTTATGGATAAACCATCAAAATGTGAAGACTACCTACACTTGGTAGAGTTTGATTATAACAATGGGTACAAAGCATCTCTAAAGATGAGCCCATTTGAGGCACTTTATGGCAAAAAGTGCAACACACCGGTAAGTTGGGATAACCCAACAGATAGAGCAGTGGTTGGGCCAGATTTACTCAGGGAAATGGAGAAGAAAATGTTGAAAAAGGATGCCCAAGACAGGCATAAAATCTATGCTGATAAGGGAAGAACTAACGGGGAATTTAAAGTTGGGGATCATGTATTCTTGAAAGTAAAGGCCAACAAAAGTTCCCTGAAGTTGGGAAATTGTTCAAAGTTAGTAGCTCGCTATTGTGGGCCATTTGAAATCCTAGAAAGGATTGGTTCAGTAGCTTATATGATTGCATTTCCTGCATCTATGTCTGTTCATAATGTATTCCATGTATCATTACTCAAGAAATATATACCTGATGCTAATCATATTATTGATTGGAATGTGATTCAGGTAGAGCAAGAAGGCGCTTTCCAAGTGCATCTGGTACGCATTCTGGACCGAAAAATCAAACATCTCTGGAATTGATCCATAAGGCTTGTAAAGGTCCAATGGAACTAGTATGGTCCTGAGGACGCTACTTGGGAGCATGAGGATGCAATGTAGGCAAAATACCCGCATCTTTTTGAGGATTTCTGAAATTTTGTTGTATATGTGTACATAATGCACCAAGGACAGTGCATAAATAAGGGGAGGGGATTGTAATATCCCTAGGCTGAACCCAATTGTAAAAGTAAATGCAAATGTACTTAAGTTGGTGAGTTGATTGATATCATTTTGTATGCACCTTTCATGGCATAGTGCGCGCATGTACTGCGCAGTAAAATGATGAAGTGTGCACATTCCGGGATACCGCGCACAACAACTTAATTGCGTGCAATTTTGAGGCCAGGGAGCATTTGTGTATATGTTGTGTTTTATAGGCTCGTGAGCCAATTATTATAATCTAGGATCCTTATGTTATGATTAGGCCAGAGAGCCTAGATGTTAAAGGATAGTGTGCCTATTTTTGTATATGTCTCATAATTAATATAAAATACATCGTTGCGCAGAGATTGACCATGATAAAAGAGTATGGGGGACTAAACTCCACTAGTTAGGGAAATGGGGGGGGCTAAAAGTTAAGGAAAAGGGATAATCTAGGGATCTTAAGCCAAAAAGTAATATTATATTAATATTTCTTAAAGTATAAAGTATGGATAATTATTTTTATCCTAAGTTCCAAAGCTAGGGACAAGTGGGCCAAAGTAGCTTCCAACATGACAAGTGTCAAGTTGGGGACATGCATACATATTGTTTGGACTTGGTTCATTTCTCATCATTCTTCCCATCATTCCCCCCATCATTCAATCATCCATGAGCATTCACACACCCATTGAGCTATCCTTCATACCGTCATGACTTTACCTGAAACTGTATCTATAACCATACATGTTTGTGTAGTTGGTTAGCTTGGGAGTTGGACTGAAGAAGCGGGTTGTCAGGCCCATAGGATATTGAAGAGGCGGGTTGTAAGGACCATGAGAAATTTCTCTCTAGGTGAGAGAATTGTTGGAATTGATTTCCTGAAGGTGCTAAACTTAAACTACAGTGCTCTGAGACTTCCTGTCGGGCCTGTTGTTGAAGCCCGGAAAGGAAGTGGGGAAGACGAAGGACTGTTGAGCAGATAAGGGGCACACTTCCTGGGTGGGATAGGCATGTGGGGAATGAGGGATTGTAGGCTATTAGTTTGAGTTGGCACCTGTGACAAAGTCTTTCATGTTGTCTATGAGACATTAGACTGGATAGGAATCCCTTTACCCAGGTGGAGTTTAGTCCTAGCTCAAGGGTGACCCACTGCTGAGAGTGATGAATAGTGTGGTCTAAGGCTGGGAGGTTCATGGAAGGTTTGCATGCATTTGGTGACATTCTTACCAAGATAAGTGTCAATTGTGTGATAAATTTACATGTTGCATTATTATTTACGTGTTTATTTTTATGGGTTTATCCTATGTGTGGTTATAACTGTCTGTTTATTTATGGGTATTTCTGTATATGTTGCATGTATACATTTACTGTTATTTTAGTGTGAATCTGTGCATTTACAAATGTATTTGTTTGTTTACATTTATATATATATATATATATATATATATCCGCAAGAGTTTTGTGTGTATATATATATATATATATATATATATATATATATATATATATATATATATATATATATATATATATATATATATATATATATATATATATAT
>ML784150.1:166476-179524 GCA_009831015.1 Picea engelmannii | reverse complement strand
GGCACTGGATAAAGTAGATGTTCCGACCATAAGTATTCTAAATGTGCAAGGAGTTGTTATCGGCTCATTCAGGCATGAACATATCCAAGTAATGTATAAGCTCTCGCCCAATTATAGACACACTTATAATTATGAGTTTGTAGCTGCATTTCAAAAAAAAGAGTGCATTGAAGGTGGCCAAACATACCCTGACATGATAAGAGGATGGGCCAGAGATGAAAACAAGTTTAGGGCTGATTTACATGGAATCTATTCCACAACTTCCTTAAATGAATATATGGTGTATGTAGCAATGATGTTATGTAGACTTTTTGGGAGAAAGGATCCTTTCCACTTTAATGCAGACTGGACACCTTTCTTAGAGGAAGTTTCAGAGGGACGCAGTTTCAATTGGCACAAAATTCTATCAGATAATCTTACATTAGAGGTTATGAATTACAAAGCAGCTAGGTCAAAAGGACAGCCAGTGTCTTTTTATATGTCATCTTATATAATGGATGCCATTTGCTTTATGACTCCTTTCCCACTTATGAATTGGAGTTGGAATGTTTCTTGTCGAGAGCCTGTTCATAAGTACCATTCATCTCTCTGGGAAGAAAATGCGAAAAATGCTTTTTATGAGGTTTGTCATTATGTAATTATCCCTCTGCACAAATTATTCCTTGGACGTGAACCCCCTCGTATTTCTAATACCATCATAGAAAACCTCAAAACAGTCGCTGACTGGTTCATCGAGAAATTTTTTTCCTATGTGAGGGTTTATGGTTGTTCCATTTCGCCTCATGCACTCCCAAAAGTCTTACCAGACAGGTTGATATGCAGAGAAGTGTCTTATCAGTTAGTAAATGGAGGTATCGGGCTAGAATTAAAAGCTCAACAGAAAAAGGCATGGCCATCTTTTCCTGTTTATCTAGGAAAATTTGTTTTATTAAACATAGGCCATTCTAAGGCAGAAGTTGAATCAATGGATGAAGTGAAATTAGTAGATATAGAGCACAAGAAACACGACCCATACCAAATAATCAGTCGGCATTTCACACAATATGGTTTGAAAGCATATGAACATGAAGTCTCAGTTTATGATGATGTTTTTAGAAATGCTAAATCTTATGAGGAAGTTCAGAGAAGAGTGTAAACCTTGTCACCTGATGCACAGGTGGGGTTTGCATCTTTTCAAAAAAATAGAAGACAATGTCTGCCAAAGATTTTACAAGGCGAAATGTCGACATCAGCACAAGAGAAAGAAACAATTCCTCCGGGGTTTGAAACCATTATTCAGTATAATGCAAGTGACAAAGATAAATTGAAAGATTCTGAAATACCTCCTCAGAATACACAGGGTTCTCAGACTAAAGAAACACGGACAGAAAAGGGAAAAGGAATAGAAACAAGCCTAATAGACCTTGATGATATTCCAGAAAATGTTGGGGGAACAGCTTCACAGGAAATAAGCAGTCCTATTACAGCATTGACTCCACTTCAGTCTACTTTCGGAACCCCTCATGAAGGAGTTCTATATGTAAGTGATTTAGAGCCAATCACCAGAGATGAAATCCCTTCATTTAATTATTTTTTAAGTAAAAAACGAAGAGTTGTCTTGAAACAGGAATTACATCCTGTAGGAGAAAGAATGATCAAAAAACATAAAATCATCATTGATGGAAAGAAACTAAATGAAGGAGAATTCGCTACAGAGTTAGCAGGAACCATGGGTGCTATATCATCAGCCAACATGTACTCTGTAGGAAATCTAACCTCTATGATAGAGAAAAAGGATCGGGAAATAATGCAGCTGCGGGACAGATTAAAGGAGAATGAAAAAATTATTGGCTAGGGAATACAAAAAGGTCTAGAACAGGCTAGACTCAAAGAGACCCAAGAAATCCAAAAGTTAAATGAAAATTTGGATGAGGCAAAAAACATGATACAGGTTACTCAAGAACAAATGCAAAAGATGGGCAATGAAAATAAATCTCTGCAAGATAAAATCATTTCAATTACTAATCAAGTGATTGAAAGGGAACATTTCAAGACTAAAGCATCAAAGATATATGCAAATATTGAGGAAGAACAACAAAAGATATTCTGTAATCTGGAAATCATCCAAAATTATTTTCAAGAATCTAAGAGGTCTATGGAAAAGGTAGTGCAAAAAGAAAGAGAAGCTAAAGCAGCAAGGAATTCTTTCCAAAAGATAATAACTTCTTTACAAAAAGAAGAAACTGGAAAATCACAGAAATTATCCATTTCAGAGCAGTTGAAAGGAGATATAATGATAAAAGTTTGGGAAAAAAAATTGGAAAGTTATAAAAGAATTACAAAAGGAATCAATGAAGATTGTTAAAAGATCTTCGATTTTATTGAAAAAGATTCAGTACATATCGGGACAGATAGCTTTTCCTAGTTGTTAGGATAAATCAACATTAACGGGTATCAACTGAAAACAAAAGAAGAACTTGAAGAAAAGAAAGCGGAAATCTCAAATATTAAAATGGTCAACATTGCAGAAATTGATAAGTGGATGATAGCTTCAAGTTCAAAATTGGAGAAAGTTAAATTCACAGAGAAAACAATAGGAAGCCAGTTGCCAGGCCTACAAAGAAGCTTCTTCTCTTTTGAAGCAAATAAAGTACCTGAGGCTCCTAAAGTCTTGGTAAAATTTTTAGATAAATATGTTCAATACATTGAAGCAGATAAAGAAAGTTCTTCAATACAAATTTAAAACTTTGTAAATACTTTTATTTTCATAATTTTGAAATAAATTGTAAACGGTTGACATTAGTTTATGCAACCGTAATATTAGGAAGTTGGTTAGTTACCAACGAAAGACTTTGATAGAAATGTATAAATATAGTTTCAAAAGGCTAAAACAGGGCTTCAGAAATTTTGGAGAAAGCCCATTTTTGTAATATCAACTTTGAAGTTTATCGAAATCGAAATCGCAAACAAGATTCTGGATCCTGCAATTTTGTGACTATGTTTCTTCCCTTGTTTATCATGATTTGTTAAATTTTCTTCTTAATGTGTGTTTCTAACAAGTGAATCAATTTGAAGTTGTATACATTGTTGTTTATCGTTTCAGATTGGTTTGGATGTTGAATGTTTTACAGTATTTCCTCTGAAATTACTTTAGTGATTTTAAGACATGTAAACCTTATGTTCCTTAATATCTAATTCTGTTAGAAATATTGTTTTCCTTTCATCATTGTTCGTTGAAGTATAAGATTCTTTCAAGATAAAAGCCTTATATTTCTTTATATTGTGTTCCATTGTTTACAACCTCAGAATTGTTGCAAAACCAGGAAACAGCCTTGATTGCGTTTTTACATTACTGTCTTAGATTTTAAAGTTGTTTCATTAATATCATCTCTGAAAATCTGAAGTAACCAATCGATAAAAAACCCTTTTACAAAACCTTTTAAAACCCTATCACCCATGACAGTCCCTAGTGGTAGACAACCAAACGTAGAACCTGGTCTTCAGGATCAAACCAGCATTACCCTAAACTTATTTAACACCATTCTGCAAACAACAACCAATAGGTGTGAGTTAGAAAGATCATGGGATGCTATCGAATGTGACATTATCATCCAAGAGAAACGTGAAGCAAGACAGAGACAGTTGAGAAACTGAATCTGATCTAGTTTTCCTTTGTTTCTTTATTTTAAAGTCTTATCATAAAAATTTGTTTCGGATGCCTTGACGGTATGTTTTATAGCCTTAAAACATAAACTCAGGAACAACACTATGCATGGGGGGTCTGTTGGGAGTTCTTATTTTGGGAATCAGATGGGTGGAGGTGTTCCTCCATTTAACCAGGGCCAACCAGGATTCATCCCAAGATATGGTTTTATAACAAAATATTTTTGGCAACTCGTTGCCAGTTACAACCCATGACCTTCTTTTCAGGCCGCTCATCATTTAATGACACAACCTAGGTTACCATTTTGGCTAACGCTACATTTTCCAGACTTATCCAAGTTTATGAATAATCTCATTCATCATGAACCTAGTTGGCATGTGGTTCCAACTAAAATACCTCCAGACATTCCAAAATTCGAAGGGAAAAGTGGCGAGGATCCACATGACCACGTTACAACATTCCACTTGTGGTGTTCATCCAACTAGCTCAATGAATATTTGATTAGATTGTTTTTGTTCAAATGTACTCTTACTAGAGGTGCTTCCAAATGGTATATTGAAATTGATAAGGGAAAGTAATCAAATTTTGGGGACCTAGCCATGGTTTTCTTAAACCACTTCCAACTCCTTGTCGGGTATGATGCCGAGACAAAATTGTTGGCTGATTTTGAGTAAGATAATGTCATGCACATTTTCAATCACATTCGGGAATGGAGGAGAAGGAAGAGATTGATTAAGGCTACAGTTCCACATGATTTTCTCCTTGAATGGTTCCTGAAATATCTACTCCTTTATATTTAAAAATACATTGCAACTTCGGGAGTGTTTTTTAGAAGAACATGCAATATTTAGGGTGCAACAGTTAAATCTCATATACTCTCAGTCAGGAATACTCTATGAGATTGTGTCGAACGCGTCATGATCTACTCTTGACTTGGAAAATCCAAAGTCTAACCCACATGTTGATGGTATAGTGGGTTCTGCCCAAATGAAAGTTGTAGACCTGGGCACTAGCTAGATGCAAAAACCTCTTATTCAGTAACCTGCAGCCGATCCAACCTTTGCTTCGACCACCCCAACCACCTAGTCTTCCGACGTACATTTTGTGCAGACGAATACTTATAAGGGTCCTCAATAACTCGGAGAGAAGAACAAAGGAAAGGGTAAGAAACGTGGTGGGGGAAATAACAAAATGTCAAATAAGAATGTTGAGGGGGCCACAGATGAGAAAAGGAAGGTGGAGTTTCCTTTCAAGATTTATAACAATGATCACCTCACACATCAGTGTCCAAAAATAGAATAATCCCAACGTATTATTAAGTTGAATCAACAATAGAATCCTACTGTCTTGAATAACCCTTTCCCACAAGGGAAGAATTTGCAGGTTGGTTCTTCCAACTTGAAACCACAAGAGGGAACTTCAAGTGACCCCCCCTTAGATGAATATAAAGGAGTAGTGAACATTCTTAGCCATTCAAATCTAAAGGATGTATATTTTTTGAAAAGGTTTTAGAATTATGATAATCCAGAGTCGATTGAGAAGGGTAAGAAAACTTAAAAAGATTAGGACCCTCTCCATATGAAGAAGCCTGGCAAAGAGATATATTCACGCATACCTAATGGCATTTATAAAAGGACAATGCATAACCCCAATGCAATATCCACTCCCAATTATTCAATTGTTGAGGATTTTTCCTAGACGCCTTATGTGATGTCCGCTTCGGAGGTGCTCCAAAGTTGCCCCTTATAGCACACTACGTTGTTGTCTGCCATAGGAGTTGTTTATTCTTTGAGTCTGCTCATAATTAAGTTTTATGCTACTGATGTGAGGCCACACAATTTAGATCATGTAGCTTTTCATATTGGTGTTGTTTGCAACAATCTCTTAGTTAAGAGAACCTTCGTTGATGAAGGTGCTTCAACATGCATAATGTCTTTGTCATGTTGTAAAGATATCAGTTCTTTTGAGCTTACCCCCTATCCTACACTCTTGACTTCCTTCGATAGACATTCGTTTCAACCACATGGTCTGATTCCTTTGTGTCTAGTTACACTAAGGGGAAAATCTGTTTGCATAAAGGTTGAAGTAGTCGATGCACCGCTCGACTATAATCTCTTGTCAGGAAGAAGTTGGACATATCACATGATGGATGTTGTCTCGACAATATTTCATATTATATGTTTTCCCCATGAGGGAATAATCACGACCATTTATCAGGTGGCACCCAACCTTTCTGACGCGAAAACTAACCATCCTGGGACTACTGTCCCTTGGATTTAAAACTCTTATGTGGCCACTAAGAGCGTCGATTATGGGATGTAGCCTTCGCTTATGGGATATTTTAAGTCTCCCGCACCGATTTCATATGTTCGTTCTACTCCAGTTAATAGGGTCGCTTTTTTTATAACATTGTATATGCATGACCCATGGGCCCTTCCCTCGCCGTCTAGTATGGTCTAAGGTCAAGTCCATGCCAGGATGGTCGAACCCTTTTCTGCAGCTGAAGTAGCTTATCAAGCCATTAAATAGACCATGACAGACCCAGATCAAACTCTAGTGGTCACCAAGGTGGATGATCATTTTCTTGATCCTATTTGGGCTCAAAAATCTTCAAGCTCCCAAGACTGTTTAGATATTGTCTTTCCTTCAGAAAAATAAAACATCGAGGAAATGGTCGTAGCTGAAAGGCCATGGGGAGATTTTCATCATATATCGTATTTCCTCCATGAAATCAGTAGAATAGAGAGTGGGGAGTTCAAAGCAGCCACTTTTGGAAATGTTGATGGGGTAGTCAATCCATTGGATGGAAAGGGTGTCTATGCCGAAGGAAACATGGTTAATATATCAGAAACAATCCCGATCAACATTTCTAAGAATCCTGAAATTGTCGGAAACTTATTGATCAGAGAAGAATGCTCATAGGATGATATTTCTCAATATAAGACACTATTTAAGGAGTTTCGAGATGTGTTCGCATATATTGTATGTATGGTCTGACCTGGGTTCTACCTTAGTTCTCCAGAAAAACTAGAAACCATCAACCCCTCTAGTAAACTTGAAGGAAACACTGTGCATAGAGTGCACAACACAGTCTAACCTGAGATAGCTTATGGGTGATTGCATGACCCAATTGTATGCAATCATGGAAGGCATGGAACTCATGGGAATGTTAAGCATATTGGACTTCTTCTACTTCAACATTCATTCTATCATACCATCATTCATCAGATCTACTATTGTACCCATTCAATACCATTCATTATGTAGAAAACGTCATATTATTTTACTATTTCGTGTTGTAAATAAAATTTTGCAGATTCATTCATTTATTTATTCATTCATCATAAAGAATATAAAATTAACACATACTATATAACACACATAGATACACCATTTTTACCATGGTTCACCCCACCTTGGGCTACGTCCACAAAGATCTTTTGCTTATTTATTATTCTTCATCAAAAGGGTCTTGCATTGTGTGCATTACTTCATGAGTTTAGTACTGGTGAAGATAACCATCATCGCACCAAGCTCCAGAGCTTGTGACCTCACCCTCAGTTACAATCCATCTAACTCCACCTTAGATCCTTATCTATTCAAAAAAATAGATACTTCGACTCAAAACTCAAAAATGTGCTCAAATTGCTTCTCTCATACAAAAGTGATAATGATGATCCTCTAGCTACCTCATGCATCCTCTATTTATACAAAAAGATGGGTAAAAACCATTACATCATACTCCAAAACCCTAATTCTAAGTGGACTTAACTTTTTCGTGTGCTAATCTACAACTCTGACGCGTTTCTTTTCCTTTGTTATCGGTGCACTGCTTCCTTTTCCTTCTTGGTCCATTCTACCTTGTTTGTTGCGTTGTATCTAGAACCTTACCCAAAAATTTCTTGCTCCAACAACCCCCAACACTAACTTGTGGCTCGTCTCGAGCCACTCAGGAAGTGTGTGTCTCCTGCACCGATCTCTCCAATGCCTATAACTTCTTTGTGAGTGAATCTACTTGTGTCTTTGCCTATGCACTTGTTTCTATCAGGGTCTCCACCACCTACATTGTTACGTGCTCCTTCAACACTTCTATACTTTCCAAGTGCACATGTTCCAGTCTTCCTTTCTCTGTTTCCAACTCTATTATCATCTTCTCTGCTTGCTCCTAAAGTGGCTCTAATTGAGCCTATCTTGTCTACCTTTCTTCTTGGATTGTCTTCAATTCTAATTGCATATTTTTCATTTCATGTGTGGCCTTCATTCTCTTCAATATAGGAGTTTTCTTTTGTATTTTCTTTAAATCTTGAACTGCATTATTCATCCTCTATTCCCTCTGCTCCAACTGTTGGATTCCTTCGTCTTCTTCCAAGCTTGTCCATATCTGCGCGGTCCTTTCATAGAGCTCTGCTACTTATTTTATTTCCAGCGTGATAATATCTGTGTGTTTTGTTTCCTACTACTCCCTCTCTGATCTGAATTCTGGACGGATGGTTGTTGTCAACTTCCCAATCAATTCTATTGTATTTTGTTTATAAATATCCATCGTTTGTGTTATTCTTTTTATCTTTTCTTCTGTGTTGAGCTCTCCTCCTAGTGCATTATTTGGAATCGTTTGGAATACTTCCTCAAGTCTTTGCTCCAATTTTTCTGTGTGTTTTTTTTCCTTCTCACATTCAATATGCACTTATTTGAGAGTTATTTCTGATACCTCCTTTTCTTCCTTGCTTGTCTCCAAGTTTGTTGCATTTGTTCTGGCTCTGGATTGAACTTCTTGTGTGATGCTCATCTGCAAATTATACAACACTTTGTTTGGTATCTTGGAAAGAGCCAAGTCCACCTGTTCTACATACTTCAAAGGTTTTTTCACGGTGTCCTCATCAACTTGTAGCATTCTTTGGTTTATCTGGAACATCACGCTTCCCACTATTGTTGTTTGCATTGTTTTTGTCCCTTCCTGTATTGGCTCATGCTGCGTTGTGCTTCTCTTTTGTGTGACATTGAGTTGTAAGCTCTCCAGAACTTCTTTAACTTGTATTAACTTCTTCATGAGTTATTCTCTTTGACATTATGTGACATATAAAGTGTCTTCTCCTCTATCTTAAACTTTATCTACTACCAATTATGCATCGTCTTCAGTGATTGTGATCTGAATGGGATTATTCTACGCTTTCATCTGCTTCCTTTGTTCTCCCATTTTGATTGTTGATTTCCTCTTTTATGTCTATGCGGGTCTCTTTATCTCTCGTATGTTTCCAGTCCCCGTGTCTTGTGTTGGAATCTCATATTTCTTATTTTCTTCTTTGTTTGTTCTTTCTGTGCCCTCAGTCCCTAATACTGAGGCTCTTGGTATGGTTTCCTTCTTCCTTGGCTTCTTTGTTGTTGTACCAATGACTATTGATTTGGTGTGCTCTTCTTCTTTTATATTATTTGTTGTTGGGCTACTAGACTTATGTGATGTGCCATCTTCTTCATGTTCTTTTCCCTTTGCTCCTTTCTTGATTGCTACTGGTAACTTCCATTGATCTGGCCATTCTTCTAGTACCCATTAGACTTATTTTGTTGTTATGCAATACTGCATCTTTATCCGTGAATTCTTAGGGTCTCTTCTGTCTTATATCCATATGTTATGCCTAGATTCCTTAAAATTCACTATCCCCTCATGCTCCTTCACCACTTCAGGTGAAATTCTCCATGTATCTGCAATTTTCTCCTGCATCTCCTGAATGTACATGCCAAAAATGCTTGAGTTGGATTTTCTCTTCTTAGCATATGTGTTGTGTCATATGGTTTCATATCTTGTTGCACCACACTTTCCTCTTCTATCACAAAAAATTGAATACTTTGGTTTTTCCCATGCCTTCAATATTATCAAAATCAATAGCCAGGAATAGTGGAACTCTATTCCAGCATCCTGTGCATCTTTGTAGTCTTACAGGAATAAATTGAGAAGATATGACACCCAACTTAGAACTCTTCCTTTTGCGCATTGGGTAGCTACTGTGACTACCCTTGCTGGTGCCTCTTCTTTGCGACACTTTCTAAGTAGCTTGCAAGCCATCAACTTTGTTGCAAATTTGGTATCTGGGTCATTGATATTCTTAATTATCATACCTCTTATGTCTCTGTCTATGCCAAATTGTACCTTCACTTCCTCTACAATAGACTTCTCCTTTTTTTCATCATCAAGATATTGCTCAGGATTTACCCCATCTGTTGGAAGTCTTGTAAGCTTAGAAATTAAGTTGACATCGATCGGTACATGTATGTCCATAGATAAAAACCCTCCATGTACATAGGCCAAAAGTTTTTTTACACACACATTAACATCCTTCCCCCTTTCGAAGTGAGGAATTTCCAGTAAATTCATAATTCCATAGTTGTGAAGTTCAGCTATCCACTATTTGGGCTCCATTATCGGGATTCCTTTCGAGGTTGACCCTCTGTTTTCCATGTAAATCTCTTGTGCATCTCTGAGAATTTTTCTACTTCGGTCACATCATAGTTGGCGTACTTAAACTTGGGAACACATCCCATCATATCTTCTACAACTATGAATAAAACTAGAATGTGGGGCACTGACAGTAAAATATGTGTTTGTGTGCACGTTGTCACCACTGCTTCCCTTTTCTTCGACAGTCTTGTGGTTGTTTCTTCTGGGGTTCCTTCCTCCTGTATTTCTTCATCTGTGTCGTGGTTATCTTAGACCTCTGCGGGTTCCTCTACTCTGGGTTTATTTATTGCGTCTATTTTATCTTATTATGTACTCTCACTATCTTCTTCCTACTCACCCTATGCCAGTGCCAATTCTGGGTTTGTTGTTTCCCTGGAGTTTTTCACTTCCATTGCTTGGCTTACCACTTCTTCTTCTTGGTTTTACTCCTTGAACTTATTTGGAATGAATAACCCTCTTTCTGTTGTTAGAATATTGTCCACATCGACCACCCCAATCATCTCCTCCATCGATTTGTTATTTCTTTTGGTCCTTCACGTGAACTAGTTTGGTGCTCCAACTTTTGGCGGTGACATTGTTCAAATCATGGAAACATTTTGTGCAACTCGGCTGGATTATTCACAATCTTCACCTACGATCATAATTTGTTTGCCCCATCGCTCCTTTTCTCAAAAATCACAAGTGTTTTACCTTTTCCACGCTTTTCCATTTTTATATACTTTGTCATAAATGCTCAGACGCGCCCTCTCTATTATGTTCACCGATTTTTTACTTTTTCAATCACTTTCTATACCGGCGAGTCGTGTTTACTTTTCCTGCACACAATATCATGAATTTTTTTGCACCAATTTACTATTTGTTGCGCACTGTCATTCTCAACTATTTGTCTACCATTTATTCCTCTAACTACTTCTTTTTTGGATTTTTCTCATTTTTCTAGGTTTTTCTTCCTTTTTCTTATTTTTCTACTTTTTCTTTTATTTTTCTTCTTTTTCTTCCTACTATATACATTATGTACAATTATACTTTATGCGATGTAATTATTGATGGTTGGTAGTTCGACTATCCCTATATAGTTTCAGTCGACTACCATTCAACATTCCTTGTATCTCCTTTCCTGTTAAATCCTTCAGTTGCACAACACCTCCATATGTGATAGACTTCATCTCATATGTCCCTAGCCAATGTATTTTGAACTTCCCTAGGTGTTGTAAGTATTTACCGTCATAGAGGAGAACCAAATCACCTACTTTGAAGTTCTTCTTCTTAATATGTTTTTCATGCCAAGCTTTATCCTTTTCTTTCTATACCTCCTAATGGAAACCAACTATGATTATGTCTTCTTCTAATTCCATGAGTTGAGATAATTTTTCCTGTGTTGCACCTCTTTCTTTCATATATGTAATTTATGCAATACGCAGACTTGGTATCAAATAGTCTAAGGGAACTACCACTTCCTTTCCACGCACCAATATAAAAGGTGTCTATCATATTAGCTTCTTCAATGTAGTTCTATAATCCCATAACACTGTTGGTACCTTCAAGTCCCAGTCATCCCTATTTACATTACAAATATTGGTTAAGGCATTCTCTAATATCTTGTTGAGTTCTTCCACTATTCCATTCACCTGAGGATGATAAGGAGCTCTCTTTTGATGATGTATATCAAATTCTTCTAGCATTGTCTAGATTGTACTATTGATAAAGTGAGTCCACTTATCACTCATCAATATTATTGGACATCCAAACCTTGTAACTACATGTTCAAATAAAAAGCATGTTGTAGTATCTACATTGCAATCCTTCACTGGTGCTTCCTCATCCTATATAGTCAAGTATTGTGTCGTTGTAATAATATATCTATCTCCTGATATTCTGGATGGTGGATTAATTGGACCTACAAAGTATACTACCCACTTATCAAACACTTGCAAATTTACTTGAGATATTAATGACATCTCGTCCCTCATGGATGTATTTCCAACTCTCTGACAGACATCACAGTTCTGACAATACTCCTTTGACTCTTTGTGGATTTTTGGCCACCATAATCCTACGCACAATACCTTATGCACAGTGGCCTTCCCTGCATACTGTCCTCTAACAATTATTTCATGCACTTCTTCTAAAATGATAGGCCTTTCATGCTCCATAACACATCTCCTCAAAATGTTGTCTGCTCCAAGTTTGTACAAGTGACCTGCAATCAATTGGTAGTGTATATCCTTGACCACCAGGTTTTTCTTCTGCATAGTATTAAATTCTTTTGGTGCAAATCATGTACTCAAAAACTTTCTAATGTCAGCAAAATACTCATCAGCTATCTACAGTGCAAATAATTGTGCATCTGGGAAGGTGTCCTCCAAGTTACTTGTTTCCTCTCCATTAGTTATCCTGGACAGATGATTTGGCCCTTCATTCAATCTTCTAGGCTTCACCACAACTTCAAATTCAAAATCCTGAAACAATAGTATCCATCTGCATATTCTTCCCCCCAACACTGGCTTATTGACTAAATATCTAAGAGCAGAATGATCTATAAACATCTTGAAATGTTTCCCTAACAAACAATGTCTAAATTTTTGCAATGCAAACACCATGGCCAATCCTTCTCTTTCTGTAGTATTGTAGTTATGTTCTAAATCTGATAACTTCCTTCTTGCAAATGCTATATATGCCCAACATCACCCCCATGTCTCTCTGACCGACAGACAACCAAGGTCGACTGTGTGTCGGTCGAAGGGTTGCGGGGGCGATGTTGGGCATCGCCCCAGCCGCCTCGCAAGTCAGGCCATGGTCCTATGGGTCAGTTGTCTATCGGTCGGAGGGATGTGGAGGCGATGTTGGGCATCGCCCCAGCCCCCTCGTGGGTCAGGCCATGGTCTCGTGGCCCATAAGAACATGGCCTAAACCGCGGAGGGTTGGGGCGATCCCAACATCGCCCCCCTCGTATG
>ML784150.1:151691-163966 GCA_009831015.1 Picea engelmannii | reverse complement strand
TTTGGGCCTCCACATTTAGGGTTTTGTAACTCAAAGTATTTTTACTTTGAGGGGGGGTGAATTTTTTTTTTAATTTGCAAGAGCATTGTAAGGAGTAAAATTTTGAAAGTTACTTGGAACTTGACTAGATCCAAGTGCCAAGCATAGTCATTTTTCTCCTGTTTCAATGACTATACGAGGGTCAAGGCCAAGCCCCGATAGATCATTTTTTTGTGTGATGTGTCTAGTGTGTTTATCATCTCGATATCTTTTGCTTGATTATTTTTTGGTGCGAAGATTCAACACTACAATGTCGAAGTTAATTAATTTGTTCTCTGACTCCGATAAACTTGAAGGAACAAAATCATACAAGGCATGGAAATGTCTCATTGAAATTACTCTCATTTACAATGAACTTTGACGTGATATATGTAATGAATATACTAAGCCAAATAAGCCTACAGATGCAGCTACATTAGCAAAATGGGAAGTCAAAAATGCCAAAGCATTAGCACTCATTAAATCTTCAGTTAATGATGAGATGTATGTTCACATTGAAAATACTATTGATGCATGGTCTGCTTTGAAAGTTTTTAAGGATTTATTTGATACTCAGCCTGAATCAAAGAAAGTTGATCTTCAATTAAAGTTTCTCCAACAGAAATTGACTGAAGGAGGTTATGTACATGAATATATTTACAGACTTAAGAACCTTAAGTAGGAAATACTAAATGTTGGTTTTCAAACAGTAGATGATAGTTTCATGACCACAATTTTAATTGTTGGATTGCCTTCTTCCTATACACTTTTTTTGGAAACTTTACAAGTAACTGGAAAGTTAGAAAAGCTTATGTTTGATGAGCTAAGTGAAATGTTATCTCAACACAAAAAAACTTTTGGAAAGAAAAAGCAAGTTGGGGAACATGTTTTTTTCACAGAAGCCAGCACAAGTAAATCTTCAAGTGACAGTTCTAGAAGCAGAGGAAGAGGATATTTTGTACAAGGTCATGGTCGAAGCCAAAGTAGAGAAAATAATTTTTTAGATAGGAGCAATTTTCAAGTCAGAGGAAACAGTCAAGGCAGAGGGTATTTTCAAGGCAGAGGAAACAGTCAAGGGTAGAGGGTATTTTCAAGGAAGAGGAAATAGTCAAGGCAGAGGCTATTTTCAAGGCAACAATCAAGGCAGAGAACAAACTCCAAACAGAGGTCAAAATAGAGGCAGAGGACAAAATTCAGGACGAGGAAAATATTTAAGTCAAATTGTTTGTAGAAGATGTAACAAAGTTTCTCATTATGAAAAAGATTGTCGAACTTCTATTGATAAAATTTCCAAGTTTCATCAAAACACGACACAGTTTGCAAATGATCAAGATGATGATGGTTCAGAATATGTCTTTACCATCAACACATGACTTTCAGACGTGACTTCTTTTGGAATTTTCAAGAATGTCATCTTAATTCCGTCTTTCTTACAGATAATACCAAACATACTCCTTATGGAAAAGGTGTAGTTAAATTTTATTTACCTGATATTGGAGAAAGAATGATTTTAAATGTATGGTATGTACCAACCTTTAAAAAGAATTTGTTGTCTTTAGTCACGATTCGACAAGTAGGACATTAGGTGATTATGGAAGATGGCTTAGTTAAGATTAATTCAGTCAAACATAATATGAAAACAGTGATGGAAGGTTATGAAGATGGAAAACTGTTAAGGATGAAAGGGATAGTTATTCCAAGGAATTCTGACTTTGCAGGAGCAGTAAGTACAAGTATTTCACCTATAATATTATGGCATGTGAGATATGGACATCTCAGCTTTGAAAGTGTTTCTCAATTGCAAAAACAAGGGATGGTTAAGGGACTTCCAAATTTCAAAAAGGAAAATACAAAATGTGAAGCTTGCATTTATGGAAAACAAAGTCGAGAGAGTTTTCCAACAAGTTCATGGCGTGCAAATAGGCGGTTGCAACTAGTTCACAGTGATGTTTGTGGACTACTACAAACTTCTTTAGGAACAAGGGGATCACACAGAAGTGAAGAAAATTTTTCCTTGGTAGCAAATGATTTTATTTAACCTTCCACATACAAAGAAGCAGTAAAACATAAAGAATGGAAATAGGCTATGATTGAAGAGTATCAAGTAGTAATTGATAATAACACTTGGAAACTTGTTGAGTGTCCTCAAAGTGTTAAACCCATTGGATGCAAATGGGTTTACAAAATTAAATACAACCAACATGGAGAAATTGAAAAGTATAAAGCAAGACTTGTGGCTAAAGGTTTTGCGCAATAGGAAGGCATTGATTATGAGGAAACTTTTTCTCCTACGGCTAATTGGAACACCATATGATTAACACTTGCATTGGACGCTCAGAAAGGTTGGAAAGTTCATCAAATGGATGTAAAAAGTTCTTTTCTCAACGGAGACTTATAGGAAGATGTATATATGCAACAACCACCAGGTTTTGAAATTGAAGGACAAGAACATAAAGTCTGAAAATTTATCAAGGATTTATATGGGTTAAAGCAAGCTCCCCAAGCTTGGTATACCAAAATGGATGAATACCTTAGGAAAGTTGGTTTTCAACCAAGTGAATCTGATGATACTTTGTATATTCGTCAATAGGGTCCATATCTAGTGATGCTTGTTATGTATGTAGATGATTTGATCATTACGGGAAACAATGATGATCACATTGCACATGTGAAAAAGGAGTTACATGTAGGTTTTAAGATGATAGATTTGGGACTACTTCACTACTATATTGGAATTGAAGTATTCCAACGTCCACATCATATTTTCATTTCTCAGAGTAAGTATGCAACAAAATTTCTCCAGTAATTTGGAATGCAAGATTGCAAACCATCTCTTACCCCTATGGAGAAACACTTGAAACTTTCAAAATTTGAAGGGGGGGGATTGTAGACACCACTATTTATAGACAGTTGATTGGTAGCTTGATTTATTTGACAAACAATCAACTGGATCTATCTTATGCAGTCAGTATTCTTTCACGCTTTATGCAGCAACCCCAGGACAACCACTGGAATGTAGCCAAAAGAGTTCTTTGATATATCCAAGGAACAAAAGATTTTGGTCTTCTTTACAAAAAGACTAAAAATTTTGTACTTGGTGGATTTTCAGATGCCGACTTTGCCGGAAGTATTGATGATCGAGCATCAACATAAGGTTATTTAATGAACATGGGTTCAACAATAGTGTCTTGTAATTGTAAGAAACAAGCTACAGTGGCCACTTCTACAACAGAAGCAGAATACATCTCAGCATGGGAAGAAACATGTGAAATTTTTCGGTTACACATAATTTTATTGGACTTGGGCATTTCTCAAGCAGAAGCTACATCATTATTCATTGATAGCCAGCCAGCCATTAAGTTTGCCAAGAATCTAGTTTTTCATTCAAATACAAATCATGTGGACACCAAGTATCATCATATCAGATCACTCATTGCAAAGGATTTCACCAAGCCAATTTATTGTCCTTCAGAAGATCAGATCTCCGACATTTTCAGGAAACCTCTTGGTAGAAAAAAATTTACTAAGTTCAGGGATGAACTTGGTATCTGTTGTAATGTATCTTTGGATCATAGGGGGAAATGTTAGATGATCCAAAATACAAATATCATAGTTTAAAAATTTAGAATAAAATGATTATTAATTTAGAATATTAAATTAATAATCTAGACTATTTGATTAATAAATGGAGACATTTAGAAATAGAGTATTGTTGTAAAAGATATGACTCTAGAAAGGTGTCGTATCTTAGGCTCTAAATTAGGAGTATAGTTAGAAGATTGTTAAGATAGCATTTATTGTAAATGGACACTTGTTTATTTAATAAGTGATCCATAACTAGAATTTGTTAGGACTTTTAGCTTATATATAGCTCATTGCAAGAGTGTTGAGGTGTTCGGGTGTAAACTCTTGCAAATTATCATATGTAATTTCTTTTCCTATTTAATAAAAGTGTGTGTGTGAGGACACTTCTTCCATTACCCTTCAACTTCTGGGATCTAGATATTGTGTGGGTTTTCTTCTACTAGGTCTTCTTCTTCTATGACATGATAACAGTGTAACAGTTGTTTGACTGTCTGTTTTTTCTGATACGTTGTCACAATCTCCACTTTAGGTTCTTCGAAAATCATGTCTCTTACTGCCTTCAGTGTTGTATCTATCTCTGGACTTTCATTCTCAAATGCAAATGTAATTACAAAATTATGTTGTATCTCTTCCCAATTCACAGTTTCCCTGCGTTGTTCCTGTTCTGTGTACCATTTCTTTGGAATACCTTCTAATGTGTCAATAAAATGATGTGGCCATTCTTCTTGTGGTACTAATTTCCATTGAATTATACATCTTTCTATATGTTCTTTGGGTTGTCCAATTTCATCATATTTCTCCTCATATCTATATGCTCATATTTTGTGTCAAATCTTATGCACAGTAATCTCTTGCATTGATACCAGTTGTTGATCTTCTCTTTATGTGTACCCCACCAATGAGAAGGTGTAGATTTCAAGGCAATATTTGATATTGATACTTTCATTTTCTACTAATTCTAATTCAAACTTCATTAAAAAATATTCTAATTCATTCAGACCATAAAAAGTAGGAGGCTATCTTACCTCTAAACCAATCCATCTTAGCGCACACGTCATTTTGGCGCATATTTTGGTAGATAATTCATGTAATTGTTGATGTTAGTTATCTAGTCGTGTGTCAGAGTCTGAAGCACAATAAATAATACTCCTCCAAATCAGAATTCCATCTGTAGTTGGGTTGATGTAATCATCTTCACGCGTAGTAGTTCTATTCAATTGATTTATTTCTTCTGTAATAAAATTTTCTTTCCCAGGTTCCACATGCCTGCCTCCTTCTGACGGATATAATGGTGCATTAACTTTATATTATCTAGATTTAAATATATTCTTTATAGTCTTCATATTGATAATATTCTGGTTATCAAAATCCCAATCCAAACCCAACAATGTTAGATATGGTGAAGTGTTATCTACTATGTCAATCACTTCAAATTCTTCCATGGTGCACACGCCATCTAGATATGTTGTTATACCCTTTAATCTGCTAATTGGTACCACTCTATGTTGATTTTCTAACTTCAACTGAATAGGTGAGAATCCCAATGTAGGTTCTTCCATAGCTTCACGTGTCTTCTTTGGCAGAACATTGACTTCAGACCCTAAGTCTAGTATAATATCCCCCATATTAAAATCTCCAATGTTTGCATTCAACCTGAATTCCCTACTTTTTCTTCTCTTCTTAAGAACCTTATTGACCCCTCTTGGGTTCTAATTTTATTTCTTCTCCATAATTACACTTATCTAACAAACACTATAATATTTATAAAATACTTTTGTCATTCAACAACTTCACACAAGACCCCAAAACATTTCGTATATTACTTACTTGTTCTGGTGGCTACTCTCTGTTAGTTTGATCAAATCATGGAGGCATGTCATACATTGGTATATCATCTACTGGCTTTGTTCCTGAAGTCGACGCAGTGTTTTCTTTCAGAATCTCCTATCTAGGTTCTTTGAATGTATCATTCTCTTTGCACACATCAAACTTCTATTTAGGTTTTGTACTCTTCCTAACCCACTAGTATTGGGCATGATCCTTCTTTGTTGCATCTCCTCTTGTCTTTTCTAGTAACTATGTTGATGTTCTTCCCATCTTCTTCTATGTTTTCCACAACAATCCATTAGACATTTTGATTTTTCGGGTTCCTCTTATCTTCTATATTTACTAGAAGTGTCGAATAGTCTTTTGTCTCATGCTCCACTGCGTGACAATACATATATGTCGTAGGTAGCTGTGGAAAATATCTTGCATAGTGTCCAAGTTTCTGACAATTGTGAAAAACTACATGTCCTCTACCTCCTCCAAATCCTCTTCCTCCATGAACTCCTCCCTTGAAGTCTCATATGTTCCCTTGATTGTCTCTATGTGGTGTATTATACTGTGGTACCTAATTGTACTGAGGTTGTGCATTATTGTATTATTGTGGCACTGCACATTGTTGTGCATTGTTATACTGCGACAGTGCTTCAAACTGTTGTGTGTTATTATACTGCAGTGGTGCATCAAACTGTTGCGCATTATTTTACTGCAGTTGCTATGCAGTTTGAGATGTCATTAATTCAGCCTATATCCTATATGCATCTTATTTCCTCTCCTTCATTATATCTAAGGTTCTGCAATCCTTGTCTTTGTGTCCAACTGACTTGCAAAAATTACAAAATGTACTCTTTGGTATTGTTTGATACTTCTGCATCATGGGACAATGATAGGGGTCATGCCCATGTGTTTTGCATATCTCACGCCATGGTCATCCTGACGATGACGTATTTGGAATCCCTATTCCTATATACTGCCCAAAGTTTGGACACCCATTCTTATGATGACCTTTTCTTCTGCAAAATATGCACCAGACATCTTCCCTCTTTTCCTTTCCCTTATTCTAATTCAAATGAAATGTTAAATTCTTCAGGTCTTTTGTCATCTCTTCCGCAACTGGATCTGTATGCTTATATTGATTTTCCTCTAACTGCAATGCTTCTTGCAAGGCCTCGGCCCGGGCTTGGAACTTTTGTTGCCTCAAAGGATACTTCAAATGTGCCAATAAAGAGTTAAACAATAAATTTCTATGTTGCATATTAGTAATAGGGTACTTCAACTTACCTTTTAGTCTTCTAAAATTTTGGTTCACCTCCCAAATTGATTCTCCTAGTTTCTGCTTAATCTCTATCATCTCATTCATGAATTGATCCTCTAAACTTGGTTTCTGATTTTTTTTTATTGATTTCCTCTTCACCTCTGCTACAGTTGTAGGCGCTCCCATTGGATTATTTACTGTGAGACCCATATACCATTCTAATGCATAGTCTTTGAATGTTATTTACAACTGCAAAACATTTTTATCTTCATCTATAATATGCTTAGTTTCCCATATCTTCTCACAGATAAACAAATGTTTTTCTGGGTCTTCTGACCCTTCTCCTCAAAACTATGTGTTTGCACCCAATTTGTCACTAGGTGAGCAAATTAAGAGTGCTTACATGCCCAGTTGGGCTCTGCTAGGCATGACAGCTGTGAAAGGAAAGGGTTAGGGAAAACAACACAACACAATAAACAAGAATTAAACTAACACTAATTAAAACTATGAGCATATGAAGAAAATGAAAAATAAATACAAATGGACCAATATCACCAATGTATAAGCTGATCTATTGATGAAATCCAAAGGCACAATGAAGAAAGGGGACTTGGGTCCCTTCTTTCTCCAATGGAAGGCTCTTGAGGCCCTCACNAGCTTGCTCTCCTTACAATGAAAAGATGAAAAATGTGGGTGAAAGAACTCCAAGCTTATCCACTCAAGAGAGGGGTGGATAGCTCTTGTGAAATGATGCCTATGTGTTCTTGTCAAAGAATGAGTCTTTAACAATCTTGGCAGCATAAAAATGCATAGAACTCCTTGAGAAAGTGATGGTTATTCATGGCTTTTTATAGCCTAGCATTGGGTAATAATGTAACCTCTTTCGAGTGTGAAAAGGGGCTCTTTAGGTCTTAATTAGGTCTTTGACCAGCCCACCATGCAGATTGAGCTCGGATTTGGTGTCAAATCGACTTGGGAGCTGATCCATTAGTGGTTGGGAGGCCGACCAATTTCAATAAATGCGTCGTTTAGCAGGTGCACGGGTTTTTTGCCCAACAGCTGCACCTTGTGCGCGCATGCGCGCATTGTACGTTATTGTTACGCGCGCACCCCGGTTCTGTAAAGCGCCCTTCAATTTTTTGTCATTTTGTATAGTTTTTGACCCTTTTGCAATGCTGTGGAATTAATCATGTGCCATGAATGAATTCAGTCCTGTTTTGACGATGCGGAGTTCTTGTCGCCATGTGCGGACGAAATTTCAGTGAGAACAGATGCCCCCTGATGGATGAGGTTAGGAGCACACGTATAGCCGAAATCCATCAATGTTTCTTTTAATGAGAATGGTGTTGTAAGGGAGAGCGAGAGTGGGACCGTGTAGAGCAATCCTTTGGAGAAGAAAGGAACCTGTAGATCCCGACCTTCCACAAGGTGTGTAACAATATACAACTGTGTACAAACGAGGCAGGCATGCCCCATGCTCGTATGATGTAACTCTGAAAAAAGATGACAGAACCATTGGTGTAGACAACTGCAGCGCCCTCGGGGGCGGTAATGATAAAGGAAAAAGACAAGTCTGCAAAGGAACATACTCTGAACAATAGGTAATGATCGCAGGAACAAGCAACGACGATGATGCGGGCAGTGATGGCCCTGCCAATTTCATAGGTCTTCGGAAAATGATAATAATAACTGCAATAGTCGCAAAGTAAGACCCACCGTAACATGAGAAAGTGTTGGCGTCGAATGTTATGGGGGTCAACGACATCGGGGAGCAATGGTGTTTCCCCCTGTGTCATATGAGATCTCTCATTTAAATAGAAAATGAGAATCAAGATACTGTCGCCCTTCCGGAAAATTGTGTTGATGTCGACAAAAGGGGGACGTGACTCCCAGAAGCAAAGGGCTTCACGGAATCTACTGTGCTGAGGAAGTGGCAGAGGTACATGGACGAAGTCAAGAAGTGGGAAAACTCAAGACTTCCCTTGGCTGGAGAATGTATGGGACAAACAGTGGTCGCAACGGTGTGACAAGGTCGAGTGTCAGGGGGATGCCAAGACCGAGGATAAGTTGTGCCAGAGGCGAGACAAGGTGAACAAATTCAGAGGGTATAGGTAAGTGATCTGGGTAGTACTCTGAAGATATAGACGATGCCGACGAGGGTAAATGAGAAGTAAGGCTCCAACCAAGGGTGACATGGGTTGCATGTGGCCAAAAGGAAAGCAGGTCGCCAACGGTGACGACAAAAGTAAATAACGGAAAATAAAGGTGTTTGTACCATCAATAATGAATAAATGTGGGAAAGATGTACAAATACAGAAACAGGTGCCCCAGTGTGAAATGAGTGCCCCAGGGAGGGAAAAAATTTCTTGGAAAACTGATGAAGGGTGGGGGCCCCATTGGTGAGTTTCTGTATGTGGTAGGTGAAATGAAGATAGGTTCGCAGATGGGCAAACTGATGGTGGATGAAATGGTGGGTTCGTGATCCTGCAGAGGTGCAGGTAAAAAGAACGTAACTGTTAGCGATATTTCTTGTAGAGGGGTTAGATAGCAAAAGAAGGGGTTAAAAACCCATTTGTCCTAAGTTTTGGGCGATAATGCGCCCATGGTGAGCAACGAGCAAGTCCGAGCGGTCCAGATTCGCGCGCCCGGATCAACGGCGTGCATTGGATTCCGGACCCCCCTTGCCTTTCTACCTTTAAGAGGGGGGGGNCTACCTTTAAGCGGAGGGGGGCGGGGGTCCGGAATCCCGTATGTAGCTTCCCAACGGTCAAGATCGAGGCACCCCAGATCAACGGCGCTCGTGCAGCCCCACCCTGCTCAGCCGCCCCATGTTTAGCCAGCGTGGGCCATTCTCCTGCCTTATCATCTTCCTATCCACCTTTCTCCCGCTGTCGTGTGTCACTCGGCCACCTCATCCTTTTGATCCATGTGGTTCTCCCTTCTTCCCACCATCCACTCGCTGCTTGCCACATGTCCCGTTCCTTTCCACATCAGCCTCTCACCCGAAGGCGAATTCGTTTCTCCCGTCTTCTTCCCTTCTACCTGATGTCCCCCGCCACAAATCGTCCTCTGTCATCTTTTTCTCATTCTGTCACTCCTTCCACGCCCCTATAACCCAGCACCACCATTCCTGTCATGCGCCTCATCCTCCGCGCTGGCCTCCATGCCTGTCCCTCAAGCTATCCAGTTATTCCAGATGGCAGCGCGAGAAGTCGTCCATATCCCGAAGCGTTGAGTTGGTTGGGCCGTTCTCAATCCCAAGAAGCAGTTATTGAAGTGGTTGGTGGTGGTTAGACATCGTCTCCGCCATAATGGGGACGTCCTACAATGAATTAAAGGCACGTTGATTCGTCGATGTAACTGTCAAAAGATCTATCGCGTCTGCCACAAGTTGCACGATTATTCAAAGATTGCGGCTGCAGAGTGTCAGAAGCCATGCAGACGCAAAGCTTTCAATGCATTTTCTTGATTCCGCTGTTGTTGCTGTTTTGAGTATATGAAGGCATTTTTGTCATTTTTGTATCTATCGATGGTAGAGCTAAGCTCCCGACTATAAATTTTCAGCAAATACTCTAGTTTCCTGGTTATGCCTCTGTGTTTGAGACTTCTTGGTTTATAACAAACAGTTTTTCTTTTATTTCCATCTAGTTTTGTCTTATGCCGGGGAGTTCGCAGTTGAAGGATTCACGTGAACTTAGCAATCTTGTTATGATAAAGGATTTGTTGTGACATTGTTGCGATTTCTGGTATCTGTGTTTGAATGTGAAAGGATTTTGTGTTCGAATGCATTCTTCTTCAATCTGTTACAAACTGAATGTCTATGATAGACCTTTGCACCCTTCTTGCGTAAGTCTTCCACCTACTCACCCTTTTACTACGACCCACTGTTTGGAGTTTATCAAGACCTCACTCGTTCACGCATGCCTGGTCTGGTTTCTGAGTTGAAACGATGTTGTTTTGAGTTTTCCTCCATTTGATCACCCTTTAAACAAATCGTGACATTAAACTGATGGGCGTCGGGCTCTGCTCCTGCAAGCAAACTAGGAGTGACCTCCATCGACAACATTTCTGGCGCCGTTGCCGGGGACAAAGTTGAAGATTTTCCCTGGGCAGAACGAAAATGATTAACTGATTTCTGAAGGTGCATCAGATATCAGAACTCGAAGATTGCTACTGTGCACCTGGCGACTCCACTGTGACGACTCCGCTGGGGAGAACCTGTTCTATCAACTGTGGCTTCGAGAGGCAGACACACGAGGTCTAATCCACACTTTCCTTTGGCCACACCAGAAGCTGACTTGGAAGCGGTGCGCAGAAAGGGAAAGAGCTCTGCAAAAGAAGCCTCCATCGCTGGAAAAGGTAATACGCCATCGCCTTCTCTGAAAACTCCATTTTCTTATTCTCAGCTTCCTAGTCGTACTTCTTCTGAGGTTTCCCGTTTTTTGAACTTCGGGAGTGTTCCTGCTGAAATTTCCCCTCCTGGTCTAGTATCAGAGGGAGATATCCTTTTCACTCCCCCCTCAGGAGGTTTCACTACTCCTCCTTTGATTACTACTGCTGCGTGGAGAGAAACACCTGTACACCCAAGTCCCTTGGACTTCTCTCTGTTTTCCCCGTCATCTCCTGTGAGGACCTCTTTTCCTGCTTCACCTGTTCACACTCCATCTCCTCCGAGTTCTCCTCCACTCAACGTCCCTATGGCTGGTGCTAATCCCCCACAGAATAGGATGGATGCCATAGTCGCTGCTAGATATTCTCCTTTGGTCCTGCCTCATCCCATGAATCCTCTCCCTGCTGGAGACTACTTGAAGTATATGCCCAAGTTCACTGGGGAGGGAGATATAACTGTTGAAGAGCACCTGGCTGCCTTTTACAGCTATGCAGACAATCTGAACATTGAAAATGAAGATGTTTGGATGAGAGTCTTTGTTCAGAGCTTGGATGGTGAGGTGAGGAAGTCGTTCAGGGGACTGGTCCCTGGATCTATTGCTGGAATTGAAGCCCTGGATACTGTTTTCCTGAGGCAGTGAGGAGATAGGAACGATTACATTTATTACATGACTGAGTTTGGGTCCCTGAAGAAACAGGAAGGGGAGTCAGTCTCTGACTTCTCCAAAATATTCAATAATATGTATAACAAGATTCCTGCAGAAATTAAGCCTTCAGAAGCCTCTGCTCAAATTTCGTATGCCAGCGCATTTAACCCCGATTTATGTCTCGTATTAAGAGAAAGGAGAGCCACCTCTTTAGCTCAGATGCAAGATGCAGCTATAGAAGTGGAATCTAATATATTAGCAGCTGACAGACTGAGGAACAAGGCCGCCACAGACAGAAGAAAAGGAAAGTCAGAAGCCTCAACTTCTGACTCCAATATCTCTGGCCCATCATTGTCCCACCCTCAAGTAAGCGAGCTGGCCCAAGTAATGAAATTTATTAAATAAGAGGTGGACAGATTGAAGGTGGAAAGGAGGCAGATGTATAAGGGCCCTCAGAACACTGAAAATAAAGGAGGTTTCAGGAGACCAAACAATTTTGCTCCTCCAACTATGCATAAAGAGAAGGAAAGAGACAGAGATGACCAAAGGATTCAGGC
>ML784150.1:114585-132290 GCA_009831015.1 Picea engelmannii | reverse complement strand
TTTCGAGTGTGAAAAGGGGCTCTTTAGGGCTTAATTAGGTCTTTGACCAGCCCACCATGCAGATTGAGCTCGGATTTGGTGTCAAATCAACTTGGGAGCTGATCCATTAGTGGTTGGGAGGCCGACCAATTTCAATAAATGCGTCGTTTAGCAGGTGCGCGGGTTTTTTTCCCAACAGTTGCACCTTGTGCGCGCATGCGCGCATTGTACGTTGCTGTTACGCGCATATGTGCGTGCACCCCGGTTCTGTAAAGAGCCCTTCAATTTTTTGGTCATTTTGTATAGTTTTTTACCCTTTTGCAATGCTGTGGAATTAATCCTGTGCCATGAATGACTTCAGTCCTGTTTTGACGATGCAGAGTTCTTGTCGCCATGTGCGGACGAAATTTTAGTGATAACACTATGGTAACCTAATAGTTGGATATTGTCTTTCCATTTTGAATTTTGGTTTTCTACCACCTCCACGTGGTGTAGATACTTGAATGCTACTTGTTGAACTTACACTTCTTCTTGAGTTTCCATTGGACCCATGTCCTGTAAAAATCCTTCTATCCTGTAAAAATCCTTCTACCACTAATCACTTGCTGGTTAACCAGTTTTTCTTCTTCATATGTCTTAGTCGCACATGGGGTTGTGGGTTGCACACTAATTCGTATCTGGAATAGAGAGCCTTCTTCTGCGTCGAATCCCTGACCTATGATTTTCATCTCATGTGTGGTGTGCAATATTTCTTCATTATTCCTTGTCGCACGAAGATCCTCTAACTCTTCCTCATCACTCTCCAAGCCCTCTCGCTTAGCTACTACCCTCTTTTTCTTATTGATATTATACTGGTAGGTTCATCCACTGTGCATCACTCCTTCTTTCCTTATTATTTCCCTGGTTTGTTCCTCATCCATCATTATAGGTTTTGGTCCTAAATTATATACCTGACTGCTAAAGGGAAAAGCTAGGCCACCTCAAGTTTGTAATGATTGGTTTTTTACAAGTAGGTTTTGTTTGTAAGCTTAAGGATAGGTTTTCAAAGATGGTGCACTGGTAGGATATGCCACACAGTATAAAAGTAGGTTCTCCTTTGCTAATGGTATGGGTATTAAATGACAATTGAGGGTATGAAAAGACAAACACGGACAAAAAAAACAAGAAATTCAATGAATCACTTGTTGTGTGAAAACTAAGACCGAAAATAATATCTCAAGACTTAGACAAACATCTAGATGCAAATCATTCAATAGGTTGAAAAATAGTGGATCTGTGGTTGAACAATTGTTGTATAATAGGTTGCATAACTAGCAAAAGATAATCTAAAACAATAGCTGAAAGAATAAGGAAATGTACATTGCACACATCACAAAATCAACATTCAAGATGAGAATCAACACATAAAGATTTGAGTAAGAAAACACAATTGTCATCAACATATGTTCACTAGGTAGAAAACTTTACATTTAACTGAGAAGGTCCAATTCTTTTGTTGCTTCTACTTTCCTTCTAGAACTCCCCCCTTCAAAACATACAAAGACTTCATATTTAACAGAGTTGCAGGGGTTCTCGTCCGCATGGGATTGAGACCTAACTCTAGATGATTATTTGTAGAAAAAACTATTAATTTAACTAAAACATTTCATGGAGTACAAGTATACTTCCCACTGGACTTAATCAACAGAGTGGTTATTATCACACACAAAAGACCACTTATTAATTTAATCTAAAATGATTCTAGAATTGATTAACTAAAAACAACTACAATCTCTAAGACTGAACTGATGCATGTGTTGGATGAACTGTAATTGGCAGAAAAAATAGGAGTGACAGAATAGAGTTTTGTATCGAGCCCTGGCATGCCTGCAAGATGTTTGATGCTTTTGGAGGGTAACTAGATGTATAGGAATATCTCCCCTTGATCTTCCTCTTCACTGAATTTATGGAGTGCTCTGTAACTGAGACTGAGACAGAACCCTTTGTCCGTGTATGAGCTCTCAGTCGTTAAGTACACTTTGTTTCGACTTGTCAGCTACCATTTGTGCTTTCGAAAATATTTATTGGAAAGGTCATCGGCACAGCGGTCATGGAAGGAGACATGAATTCAATCATCCAATAGGGGATGATATGAGCAGATTTTGATTACGTAGAGGTGATAGGTGATATGGAGAGTAGTCGGGGGAACAGGTGGTGAAAGTTGAGTGGTAGCGGGAGTGTTAGTGGAGGTTAGTGGGGCTGACGCAGTGACCTGACGTCATATAAGAATGTGATTGCAAAAGTTGTTGAGGGTGGTTTGGGCCCACACTGCTCCAACCCGCGTAATCCCCCACGAGCTACCACGTACATCTCCAACAATACCATGGTTTTGATTGCGGAACCGCTCAAGGATGTTAATGTTCAGCCATTTTTCGTCCCCGCAATGAAGTGTGGTCGTTGATTTTGTCACAATCTGTGGACTTGCTACTTTAGAGCCCCTGCTAAAGTTCTATCTGTCTGCCATGTTAGAAATCCCCTATCTGATTTAACGATGGCGCAAATTTATTAGATCTCGGGAGCTTTTGAACGCAGAGCATGAATATCTCCCGTAGTGGCGTGGCAGTCTCTCGTCACTTCAGAACTTTTGAGTTTGGGAGCTTCTAAATGTTGTGCTTGGAATCCCCCGGAGGACAATCTCTCGAATCTGATGTGGCGGCCAGATGTCATATTGCTGATGTGTCATGGAAATAAGGGTGACACATGTTACATGGAAATGGGCGAATGACAAAACCAAATGACCTGGAATGAGTGCCATGTGTCATGAATGATGAGTGTGCCACGTGTCTCAACTGATGTTTTACATGTTCTTCGGCACATTGGGCTTCGGGAGTTTTGGATTGTGAAGCATGAATTTCTCCTGGAGTAGTACGGGCCTGAAGTGACGTGGAAACCTGACGTCACTTCAACACTTCGGCACTTCGGCGACCGAAACAATGACAAGTTTGGATGATCGAACACCGAAGTCATGGGGTGACTTTCCTAATGCCTTCTGTGAAACCCCACCCAATTATCGACCCCCGAATGGACGAAAGCCATTGATATGATCAACTTGTTGGATCTTTACCGTTGAAAATTACCATGTTTGTTTTGACAATCTAGACCTGAAAATGATTGCTCTGAATTGTTGTGTTTTGTCCACGGGCATTTCCTATGCATACAAAAATTCTCGGTCGACCTTCTGTGAGCTCAATCAATGGAAAACATTATAACAAGCATTTGAAATCCAAACCAGAACATGTGATCCCTTTTCAATAAAGTAAACAAAATGGTGCAAAGTAGGTAACGACAGACAGGGTCATGATGTTGAATGAAAAAAATGGAGGATAAGCTAAGCAAGCAACCACAAGAGTCATAATTGATGGATGGATAGGGTAAAGGAGGAAAAAGGGTAGGGGTGCAGACCTAGGTTACAACATTGGCTCCAATTGGGGATATCTCATCCCTGTGAGGTGCTGAGAACTGTAGATCAGTGCCTTAGGATCAAATAATTTTCTCTTACCATCCATCACTTACCTCTGTTTCTATCTGCCAGCCCTGTGTATCTACTACTATCCCTCAACCATGCATCTTATTGAACTGAAAACTGCAACTACACCGTAGTGCCTTTTTTAAAACAAAAGGAAAACATCTATGGTACAAGAGGGACCTTCCCTCGTCCTTAAACAAAATAGTGTTTCAGGAAGCACCCATTTACTAGGCCTCCAAAGATCTCTACATCATCTAGGTTGTGTAAGATAAATGTATTATTGTCCAAAACTTCAACCACATTAAAAGGGCCAAACCAGAGGTTGTCAAATTTACTGTGCTTGGACTTCTCATCCCTTCTGGCATCCCACCTCAAGACTAGGTCACCTTTCTGAAAAATATTCCTCTTGGTTTTCTTGTCAAAGGTTGATTTGATCTTGCTCTAGTATGCTTTTGTGCTCTGATCTAGTGCTTCTCTTCTTTGTTGAACTTCTATAATCGGGAATATTCTCCTTTGGATGTCATTGGGCTCCTCAATATCTTCTTGTACTAACTTTAGGACTAGTATACGAAGTTGAGTGGGAAAAACAACGTCTATGCCATCAACAAGCTAAAATGGTGAGGTTCCCAAGGATATCTTGGTGCTGATTTGATCAGTCCATAAAGCATACTTGAGTTTAGAGTCCCGAGATTTATTGTTTCCAGTCAACAACTTCTTGATAATCTCGATGAGATTTTTATTTGATGATTCTGCCAGGCCATTTCCCTGAGGTTAATAGGGTGTGGAATGTTTCAAGGAAATGTTATGACTACCACAAAAGTCAATCATGGCTTTGGAATTGAATGCTTGGGCATTGTCTATTACTAGCTTGCTGGGGCAACCAAATCTGGCAAAAATATTAGTTTCCAGGAAATTCATGATTTCCTTGTCAGTGGCATTCCTTTTAGGCACAGCCTCGATCCACTTTGTGAAGTAGTCGATGGGAGTGAGGATCCACTTGTGATATCCACTGGGGGGTGGATTTATCTCTCCTATGAATTCTAACCCCCATTGTTGAAATGGACCATTGGAAATGATATGTTTTAGGGGTAGTGATAGTAACTTATGTTTTCCTGCAAATATTTGACACTCATTGCAGGCCCTGACAGTAACAAATACATCAGAGAAAAGGGTGGGCCAGTAGTACCCTTCCCTTAATATCTTGAGAGTTGTGGCCTTCCAATGTTGGTTCCCTCCACATACTTCACTATGCATTTCTGATGTGACTTGTTTGGCTTCATTTTTATCAAGGAATTTTAACAGGATGCCAACAGGATCCCTCCAATACAAGCTTTGGTTTGAAATGCAGAATTTGATAGATTTCAATTTGAGACACCTGTCCTTTGTCTTTTTCACATCTGGTGGACATTCTAAATTCTATAGAAAATAGATGATGTTTTTATACCAAGGTGAAGAGGAGTAGTTTTCATATACATGTAATTTGTCTTGCCCAGGTTGTATGATGGGTGCGTCTGATTGGAAGAAGATTTGATGCAATTCTAGCATCTTACAGTTTGATTCTGACAACAACTTGGTAAGTCCTTGTCCCTTGATCAACTTGGTGGGTTTTATTTCCAGGTCATACTCCAATAGTTTGACAATCCACTTCCCTCTTTTTCCCTCACTGTCTGGCTGGAACAAAATCTCTTTAACACTGCTGCTAGGAACAACAGTTGTTATGCTAGACTGTAACACATAAACCCTGAAGGCTTTGAGTTCTTTGACCAGTGCATAATCCTGTTTCTCCAATATATCATACTTCATATCAACATCTCGGAGGGATCTGCTGAAAAAGGCTATGGGTTTTTCATTCCCTTCTTCATTTTGTTGCAGTAGCACAACAACAATGGTCTCCTCTGAGGCAAAGGAGAAGATGAAGAAATATTTGGTATAGTCAGGGTTGGATAATACAGGGGCTTCAACTAGAGCCTACTTGATCCTTTGGAATGTTGAATTTTCCTCTAGTGACCATTTTATCAGAGCATCTTTCTTCAACATGTTAGTGATAGGCTTCATAATTTTAACAAAATTTGGCACAAAAAGTCTGAGGAAGTTTATCTTACCAATAAAAGACTGGATAGCCTTTTTATTTCTAGGGATCTCAATCTCTTGAATGCCACAAACCCTCTTTGGATCAATTTTTATACCTCCTATTGATATGATAAGGCCCATAATCTTTCCTTTTGGCATGGCGAAGTGGGACTTCCTAGGATTCATAGATATTCCATATCTCCTGCATTTCTTGAAAACCTACTCCAAATGTTGCAAATGTTCATCATCAGACTTGGAGAAAATGGCTATGTAATCCAAGTATATAACCATAAATCTGTCCTTTTCCCCCATGAAGGCTATGTCCATGGCCCTCTGAAAAGTGGCCCCTACATTCATCATCCCAAAGGGAATCTTTTCATACATGAATGTTCCCCTTGGGGTGGTGAATGTTGTTTTTTCTTTATCCTATTCACACATTGCTATCTAGTTATAACTAAAGTATTCGTCTAACAAGGAAATTCCATGTGCACCTACCACCCTCTGTAAAATATGATCCATCTTGGGGAGGGGGTAATTGTCCTATAGAGAACACGTGTTGATATTTATGAAATCAACACACAAGTGTATCTCCCCATTTTTCTTCCTTATAGCTACTAAGTTGGCCACCTAGTTTGAGTACCTCAATGATACAATAATCTTGGCATCCATCATTATTTTAAGCTCTTTCTCAATTATGGACATTAACATGGGATCAAATTGTTGAATATTCTTTGTGAATGGCTTGGAGCTAGCCTTTAGGGGGATCTTGTGTTGCATGATGTCAGTGTCAAATGTATTCAAATCTTCATAGGACCATGCAAAAATATCAGCAATTTTTTTTATGAGATTGACATACCTGCCCTTTTGTTCTGCCGCTATTGCTTTGGATAGGTTGATGATATTAGGATTCTCAGTGGTCCCAATATTGCAATATGTTATCTCTTCTTCCTGGTCCTTCATGGAAGATCCTTTGTAAACATCATTATTTTCAAACAACCTTTCCAATGGCACTAGTCCCCTTGGAATGTGATTGGTTTTCAACTCCACAATATCATGACCAACTATTGTCTTCAATAGATGAGTTGTTTGTTGATCTTCTAATTCCTCATTTTCAACTTCTTGATTTTCTCGATCAATTGAGATATTTGAGAATTCATCAATGGTGTGTAGAAATATTTGCATCTCTATATCATCACTGAAGACTTTCCAATGCTTTATGTTGTCTGGTATGGCTATTCTATGCCTGATCTCCACCTAATATTTAATATTTGGGCCAATGGGAGGCCTGAAAGTGCTGGAAGCTAAGGCCATAGAATCTTCCTTCTGATTCTATTCTCTGGGAATGAAGGAAATGTTAAATTCTAGAAAGAAATATCGATCAGATCCCATACCTCGTTTTTGTATTCCTTGAGCCTTTATTTCTTAGCCTGATAGATGTTCCTTACTTGATTGATGATTAACTAATTATCACCAAAAATTGCTAGATAGTCAATGGCCATGTCTTTGGCAACCCTCAATCCCAATACCAGAGCTTCATATTCAGCTATATTATTAGTAGTTTCAAACTCCATCTTATAAGAGAGTGTGATTACCTCTTCTGAAGGGGAAATGAGGAGTATAAATGCACCAGATCCTTCCTTTTATGACGAGCCATCGAAATACATCTTCCATATGTTTTTTTTACCTATCAATGACTGATATCTGCGTTGGCTAACTGATATTTCAGGTTCATCATCATTTAAATGAAAAACAAATGAGTTGATTTCATCCTCAACAATATAAATTGGGTGATTTCTTCGGTTTTGATGGTCACTGACAATGTATGCCAACCTCACCTCTCTGTATATCCTCCTATGTTCTCCTCCAAACACAGGGATAGTGGCATAAGTGAGGTCCATTTTCAATGATCCTCCAACCTTTTTAGCCCAATTTTTGGATAAGAGCATACCAAACTTTGGGGGAATGTCAGCCACCACAATGTCCATCACTACACTCTTCATTAGTAACTATGACAAAGAAACCACCATATCCTTTATCAGTCCCAGACATTTTACTTTCTTAGAATCAAAGGAGTACAGGTCTTACTAAGATTTGGTGATCTCCAGACCTAGTTCTTCCATAACAACTTTGGGCATAACATTGTGTGAGGCTCGTGAGTCCATAAGACAATTATCCAGAATCTTGTCATCAACATTTAAAGATATGTAGGATGGTGGAGAAGCATCAAATCCATCCTCAATGTGTGGACCCACTGTAATGGACGGGTTTTCATCTTGCAAACTGATTACATCAGAAGATACACCAAGAGCAGTTGGTTGCAGAAAATTCATGATAGATTTTTTAAAAGGTTCATTCTTCATCAATTATGTTAAAGGCACAGGGATCTTTATCTTTCTCAATTCATGTTCTAGGCTGAAAGAGGTTGGTGGCCTATCAGCTTCCTTTATTTCAGGGACTAAAGGTTTAGGTGGGGGCAGTGGTTGAGCTTTAGATGACATACCTTTACTTGGATTTGGATTGGGAGGGACTTTAGACTGTTTGTTTTGATCAGAGGCAGTGGCTTTGGGAGCCCCTTCTCTTGTCATTAAATCATATTTATTTTGGGGTTGGACTTGAACAACTCCCTCTTGCCCTATCTGATTATCAAACTGATTTGACAGTTGTGCTATCTCATATTCTTGTTGTGTTAAATGACTGGTATGGTAGTTTGTTTCATTGAAAAGAACAACAATATCATCCACAACATCATTGTTTGCATCCATCTCTTCAATATGATTGTTTTGGAAAGGAGTCACTACCCTTTGATCATCATCATTTCTCCTTTCTCTTTGCATAATTTGAGGAGCACAATTAGGCCCTCTAAATTGGTTTGGATTTCTATTTCCAGCCTCTTGAAAAGATTTGTTTGGTTGTTTAGATTCCCACTTCATCTTATCTATTTTAGATGTCATATCCTTCAAATTGTTGGTCATTTCATAAAGTTTTGGATCATATGTAGTTGGGTTATAGGAGGCAGGGGAATCCTCTCTCTGTTTATTCTTATCTTTATCAGATCTGGTCTTTAATATGTCTGAGGCCAAGATATTAGATTCGACCTCAATGGTGTCTTCCTGCATGGACAAAAATGTGGTGGATATTCTTTCTCTCAGCAGGAGGGAGAAATATTCATCAAAAGCATTAGCATAAGTGATATTGGAAAAGGCTTCAGTTGGTTTGATCTCATCTGGGATTCTACCATACATATTATTGAATCTCTTGGTGAAATCTGAAATAGATTCACCATTCTTTCTCTTTAGGGCCCCAAACTCAGTGATGTAGTAGAGATAATCTCTCCTATCTCCACATTTTTTTATGAAAGTTTCATCCAATGCCTCAATATATGCAATGGAGGCTGGAGGAAGACCCCTGAACCATTTTGTGACTTACCCATCCAGACTTTGTACAAACAACCTCATCCACACATTTGCATAATCAATGTTAAAGTTGTCTGCAAAGCTATAGAAGTCTACCAGATGTTCCTCAGCAATGACTTCACCTTCCCCATCATATCTTGGTAAATATTTCATGTAATATGTGGTTGGGAGTGCATGTAATCCTACAGGAAGCACTAGGGGTGCATATCTAGCAGCAATTATAACATCCATCATGTTAACAACTATGGTTTGAATAATAAGAATCTAAAGATTTATGGGAGATACAGGGGTGGATGTAGGACTGGATGATGAGGTAGAATCAGGAGTTTGAGATGTCTAAGCTTCTTTGGAATTATGATTCTTAGGGATAACAAATTCAAACTGCTTGTGATTGTGATTAGACGTAGGCTCTTTGTGTGAAGTTTTACCCTTGAGGGGGGAGGTATATCTCTGATCTAGGGTGGATTTTCTTAGCTTCATTTCTTTCTCAGAGACTACTGCATTATTCGCGGGGTCAGGACGAGCCCTCTTGGATTTGCTAATTTCAGATTTGGATTTGTTGAATCCTTTTCTGGGCGCCAGTATTTCTTTCTTAAATTTTAATTAGAGGAGTTACCAGATGAAAGATGGCAATCTGTCTGTGTCTGATCTTTGTTCACCATCAAAGGTTAGAGATAATCAATGTCATTCTCCTAGGGAAAGATATTTCATTAATCTGTTCCTCGGCAATGGCGCCAGAAGATGTTGGTCCTAAAGTCTGCACCTGACTGCTAAAGGGAAAAGCTAGGCCACCTCACATTTGTAATGATTGGTTTTTTACAAGTAGGTTTTGTTGATAAGCTTAAGGACAGGTTTTCAAAGATGGTGCACTGGTAGGATATGCCACACATTATAAAAATAGGTTCTCCTTTGCTAATGGTATGGGTATTAAATGAAAATTGAGGGTATGAAAAGACAAACACAGACAATAACAACAAGAAATTCAATGAATCACTTGTTGTGTGAAAACTAAGATCGAAAATAATATCTCAAGACTTAGACAAACATCTAGATGCAAATCATTCAATAGGTTGCAAAATAGTGGATCTGTGGTTGAAAAATAGTTGTATAACAGGTTGCATAACCAACAAAATATAAACTAAAACAATAGTTGAAAGAATAAGGAAATGTACATTGCACACATCACAAAATCAGCATTCAAGATAAGAATCAACACATAAAGATTTGAGTAAGAAAACACAAATATCATCAACATATATTCACTAGGTAGAAAACTTTACAATTAACTGAGCAGGTCCAATTATTTTGCTGCTTCTACTTTCCTTCCAGAACTCCCCCCTTAAAAACATACAAAGACTTCATATTTAATAGAGTTGTAGGGGTTCTCATCCACATGGGATTGATACCTAACTCTAGATGACTGTTTGTAGAACAAACTATTATTTTAACTAAAACATTGAATGGAGTACATCAGATATACTTCCCATTGGACTTAATCAACAGAGTGGTTCTTATCACACACATAATACCACTTATTAATTTAATCTAAAATGATTCTGGAATTGATTAACTAAAAAATTCTACAGTCTTTGAGACTGAACTGATGTATGTGTTGGATGAACTGTAATTGGCAGAAAAACTAGGAGTGACAGAACAAAGTTCTATATCGATGATTGGCATTCCCACGATATGTTTGATGCTTCTAAAGGGTAACTGGTTGTATGGGCATATCTCCCCTTGATCTACCTCTTCACTGAATTTCTAGAGTGATCTGTAACAAAGACCGAGACATAACCCTTTGTCTGTGTCTGAGCTCTCAGTCGTTAAGTGCACTATGTTTTGACTCGTCGGCTACCATCTGTGCTTTCGAAAAGCTTCACTAGAATGGTCGTCGGCCCAACAGTCATGGAAGGAGACGTGGAGTTAAGCGTCCAATAGGGGATGATATGAGTGGATTTGGATTACATGGAGGTGATAGGTGATATGGAGATTAGTCGGGGGAACAGGTGGAGAAAGTTGAGTAGTAGCAGGAGTGTGAGTGGAGGTTAGTGGGGGTAGGCAACGCCAAACATCGTCATGATCTTGAATGAAAGAAAAAATGGAGGATATGTTAAGCAAGCAACCACAAGAGTCAGAATTGATGGATGGATAGGGTAAAGGAGGAAAAATGGCATGGGTGCATACCTAGGTTATAAAAATAGGGTCCATTGCTTCCTTCTTATGGCCTCCATCCAAAGCCCTCTCCATATCTCAGATATTCCTTAGTGCTTCTCCCAGCTCCCCCATGCACGCAGAGTGATTTAACTCTCTGATTCCATGGTCATCATGCCTTTATCATGTAATATGATCTTGATCGACGTGTAAAGAGACCTAATGTACCTCCCTCTTGGTCCCTTCAAGAATTTCTTCTCTGCAGCAGTATATGACTTTGTCATATCGACTGCAAATTTAGTAATAAACCCTACAATAATGTTATCTAACCAAAAGTCCACTATGCGCATGAATTTATTATTATCCCTTTCCAACTGCACAATATTCTCAGCGGTCCACTCTAATGGCCTTATCCGATTAGTAACATGAGTATCCCTCAACCTCAATAACCACTCATGTAACAAATTTGGAAAGTAACAGAAATATGGTTTATGCAAATCAGTAAACACATACCTCTGCAGATACTGGCGTGGTTTATACCTGGAGCTTCTATTATCTTTCTACATGAAATTGATTTTCTTTGTCTCCAACCATATTTCAATATCTTTCTTTGTAGGGTTCCATGGCCTAAACATCCCCTTCTACCATTGCATTCTCTTCATCAAATCCCCTCCAACCCGATCTATTGAGTTCCAACCAACAATAGGACCATTTGTTGGATGTATCAACTGATCAGGGTTCTACCTTAGTTCTCCAACAAACCCTAGAAACAATCAGCCCCTATGGTAAACCAAAAGGAAACACTGCACATAAAGTGCACAATGCAGTTTCACCTGATATAGCTTATGGGTGATTGCATGACCCAAGTGTCTGCAATCATGGAAGGGATGGAACTCATGGGAATGTTAGGAATATTGGACTTCTTCTACTTCAACATTCATTCTACCATACCATCATTCATCAGATCTACTATTCTACCCATTCAATAACACTCATTCTGCAGAAAACATCATACTATTCTATTGCACATTGTAAATAAAATTCAGCAGATTCATTCAATAATTTATTCATTCATCATAAAGCATATAAAATCAACACATAAGAGATAACACACATATAGACACCATTTTTACCATGGTTCACCCCCCCTTTGTCTATGCCCACAAAGATCTTATGCGTATTTATTATTCTTCATTAAAAAGGTCCTACGATGCGTGCATTACTTCATGGGTTTAGTACTTGCGAGGATAACCAGTGTCGCACTAAGCTCCACATATTGCGACCTGACCCTCAGTTACAATCCATCTAACTCCACCTTAGCTCCTCAGCTATTCAACAAAATAGATACTTCGACTCAAAACTCAAAAAGGTGCTCAAATTACTTCTCTCATACAAAAGTGATAATGATGATCCCCTAGCTACCTCATACATCCTCTATTTATACAAAAATATGGATAAAAACCCTTAAATTATACTCCAAAACCCTAGTGCTAAGTGGACTCAACTTTTCCACATTCTAACTACCTTCGCACGCTAATCCACAATTATGTCACACTCCTTTTCCTTTGTTTACAGCGAGCTACTTCCTTTTCCTTCTTAGTCCATTTTTCCTCGTTTTCTACATTGTATGTCAAACCTTACCCAAAAATTTCCTTCTCCAACAACATGGTATTAAGAGGAAATGTATGGCATTGATCCTCGAATAGTTCAACATGAAATTCGGACCTATGAAAATGAAAATTCGGTTCAAAAAAAATTGAGACCTATGAACCCAAGAAAAGCAGTGGAAATAAAATCAAAAGTGGAAAACCTACTTAATGCAATATTTATCTACCCAGTTCCTCTGACAGAATGGGTCTCCAACCCTATTACCTTTGATAAGAAGCAGGGTATAATCTGTGTTTGCATGGATTTCGGGGAATTGAATAAGGCTTTTCCTAAATATAACTTCATGACACCATTCATTGATCAAATATTAGACGAGTGTGCAGGGAGTGAAATATTCTTGTTTATGGATGGTTTTTTCAGCTACAACCAAATTTAAATTCGTCCAAAAGACCAACGCAAAACGGCCTTCATATGTCCCTGGGGTACTTTTGCTTACAAGAAAATGCCATTTTTTCTTAAAAGTGTTGGTGCAACATTCCAGCGAGCCATGATGTTTGATTTTCATTGCTTGAAGCATATAGTGGAAGCATACTTAGACAATCTCATGGCTCACTCGTGCAAGAGGGCCCGCCATCTCTTACACCTCCGCTTAGCTTTTGAAAAATGATGTTTCTATAGGATTCGATTGAATCCACACAAGTGTATTTTTTGTGTGACCTTTGGTTGTATTTTCGGATTCATCATTTCGACAAAAGGGATCATGGTTGACCCCTTGAAGGTTGAGGAAATAACTCATTTGCCTCCCCCGAGTACAATCAGACAACTTTAGATCCCACAAGGAAAGGAGAATTTCCTCAAGCGTTTTGTGCCGAACTATGCTAAACTAGCAAAGGGCTTTATGCACCTTTTGAAGAAAGGGTTTCCATTCTATTGGGATGAAGCCACGCAACGTTCCTTTGATGGATTAAATAAATCGTTGGTTTTGACTCCTTTGTTGATTCCCTCTAGTTATAATCAAGAATTCTTGTTGTATTTGGAAGAAGTCGAGTCTTCTATTGGCATGGTTCTAGTTCAGGAGGATGATGATCTCCAGGAGAATGTCATCTATTACTTGAGTCGTCCTCTCATGGAATCTGAACTCAATTATTCGCACATTGAAAATTTGGCCCTCACAACATTCCATGTTGTTCAATGACTTTGACAATATATTATACTATGTAAGACAATCATTATCTCTGTCGTCAATCCTTTCCAAAATTATTTGACTAGGAAAATTATTGGCGAGAAGTACAACAAATGGATTGTTTCACTTTAGGAGTTTGATTTGGACTTTGTGTCCTTAATTCTAAGAAGTCATTGGTCTTTGTTGAGTTAATGTTGGAGTTCCTAGTTGAGAGTGAGGAAAGATAAATGATAGACTCATTTCCAGATGAGCATATTTTCCTCATTTCTTCATCTGACCCATGGTATGGAGATATTCTTATATATCTCCAGACTCTGAAGTTTCCTCCAAAATATTCACAAGATGAGTGACAAAGAGTTCGTCACATGGATAAAAACTACATCATCATCACTCACACATTGTATCGGCATGGGGTGGACTCGATTCTTCACCGTTGTTTGAATTTTGAAGAAGCGGAAGTTGTTTTGAATGACTGCAATAGTGGAGCATGTGGTGGTCACCTATCTCAGTTGGAAACAACCCAAAATATTTTGCGCGTCAGGTAATTTTGGCCCACAATCTTCAAATATTGTGTCGAAGTGGTTAATAAGTGTCACCCGTGTCAAATATTCACAAAGAAAATGTGTGCGCATCTCACTCCCATGTTTATCGTTATTATTGTCGGCCCCTTCGCCAAGTGGGGGGTAGATTTCATGACATGCCATCTAGCTTAGGCTAGGGGGAATTGTTACATTATTGTGTATGTCAACTACTTTACTAAGTGGGTCAAGGCCATGCCAACAATTTCTAATGACAGGAAAATTGTAGCACTCTTCATCTTTAATCAGGTCATAGCTAGGTTCGGGGTTCTAGGATATATTGTCACCGACCATGGAAGTCACTTTCAGAACCACATGATGTCGGAGCTAACATATAAACTAGGATTTAGGTAGGAGCATTCCTATCCCTACTATCCCTAGGCCAACGATCAATTTGAAGCTGTGAAAAAGTAATTAAAAATGATACTGAGAAGAACGATTAATTCAACTCGAATGAATCAACACTTGTTGCTATACATGACCTTGCGGGCTTATCGGAGCTTAGTCAAAACCGCTACTAGTTTCTTTCCTTTCCAATGCATCCACGGAGTGGAAGCAGTTTTTCTAATTGAATGTGAAGTTCCTTCACTTAAAATAGCAGTTGAGCTCCTTCCTGACACAAATCAGCTCAAGGAACGCTTAGTTTATCTTGAACATATTAACAAGCAACGTCGATATGCAACTTTAACAAACGAAGCATAAAAAAGTGTTTCAAGTATCAATATGATAAATCCACTTTTCCTAGGGTTTTCTTCGAGGGAGATCTTGTGTTGGTAGATGACCAAGACAAGGATTCCCTGGGGGCAGACAAGTTTAACCCTATGTGGTACGACCCCTATGTCATGCAATGGGTTTTAGAAAAAGGATCTTATGAGCTCATGGATTATGAAGGTAATGTGTTTCCGGAGCCCGAAAATTGGATGTATCTCAATAAGTACTATGCTTGAGCCCGAGGGATTGAGGATTAGCATGTTTGTAAATATTTCTTATTTCGTACATAGCATTTTTTAGAATTTTTTCTTCATCCTTTTTTTGCATTAGTGATTGATGTGCTTCTGCTATGTGGAAGATGCCTGAGGAGTCGTTGATCTACTTTGGATTCACATATGGTGCTAGACTCCATACTTGACACTTAGAATCCACTACTTGGGTGATTTATTCGCCTTTTAATCAGCTAGTTTCCACTGGAGGTGTGTGTCTTTGTGCGGCTACCAAAAACGTCACCAAGTATAGTGCAGTCATTGAGCTTTTGCAAGATGCATTGTCATATGGAATTAATCTCCTCCAATTTTTCATGGGTTTGTAGTTGGTTGTTTCATAGTTAAATGGCCTGTATCGAGTACGTGATATGGTGTTGTTACATTTTTTCCCTAGGGTACGTCTTCTGGAGCGTTCATTTGATTTTATTACTTATGAACATGTTCCTAGGAGAGATAATGAATTAGTTGATTCCTGCGCTAATTATTTTTTAGATTTCCATTTATATCATCAATAAAGTAATCACACACATTCACATGTAAATATTAACATTTGCAAGTAAAATACAAAATGTATATAATGCACAAAAATAGATTACACACACACACACACACACACACACACACACACACACACATATATATCAAAACGAGTTCCATCAAGTACAAAATATGCCCCCCCCTAGCCCCCAAAGGTCATATAATGTTATAAAAGTACAAAAATCTTTCTATGAGCACATATTGTGTCTAGGCCTGAGGCGGATGAACTCTATCGTAAAAAAAATGGTGTTTTCAAAACACCGAAACAGTCAGACCCATGGCCTGGGTACCCCCACAACATGATGTTGCATGCCTATGAGGAGGTCATCAATGGTATCCATAGGCACATTGCACACGAAGTCCTCAAAGTTCCTTCCCACACGATACAAAGTCCTAGTTGCATCATCACTGGGTCATGCCTCCTCTCTACCTCATTAGTTATGTCGCGAGAGAGTAGTCGGTCTCACGGGTGATATATTTGCACAAAAGTAAGGTACTTGTTAGTCTTTTGGATCTCGCAAAACGATATAGATAGTTATACATTCGAAAATTAAAAATTAAATAACATAAAATGAAATTTTACCTATATTTTGTAGCTCATCTCCAGAAGGGATGATGATGTCGATATCATTGGTGAATTCGATGCCTGCATAAGGATATTCCTTGATAAAGGGAGTCTGTCACTCCCACCAGCTAAAGAAGTCATCATCATAGGGGTTGGAAAATTTTCCACCTCCTATGCGATTTATGAGCTCGGTCCATCGGACCATGGATGGCCATGTTTGTAGGTTTCCTTGTGTGTGCGTCTGCAGGCTCATCATGGGAACCCTCTCAAAAAAGAAAGTACATCAGACACTCTCGAAGAAGAATTTCTTAGCATTCCTAGGATTTCTGTCATTAATTTGTTCTTTCATGTTGTTGATCATGGTAGTGCTCCAGTCATACATAGTAGGTCGTAGACATTCAACCCCATATTGCATCTATGGCCATGATTCCAAGTGTAATGAGTTGGATCCCATGATCCGAGCCAAGGTATATAAGATGACTCGGAAACTCAAGTTGGTGATGTGTTTTATCGACACTTGAGAGACACTTTTCTTGGTTCTATCATCACAATACTCGTTAATAAAGTCATTGATACTCTGACCTCCTCCATGAGATTGTAATTTTGGAACTTCTTCTCTCCTAAAAAAATCGGTAATGAAGTATATGTATTCAACAATAATTGTCAATGATTGTCCAGCGAGCATGAATGCCTCAGAATCAGGGTTCCAATAGTCAATTAAGAGATTCAATAATCTCATTTGTTCCCTCATGCCACCAATTTGGAAGAATTTATACATTCCACATGCACGTAGAGCTTGTTTTTTCTCATCATTGGCAAACGCTTCCTAGTCCACCTCTCCATGTTTGCATTATCTCCAGAGGACAAACATCCTTCTCATTTACCCATAATTTTTGAGTTAGATTCTATTTTTCAAACTTGGGCATCTGCGACCTATAATTAGAATAGTCATGGATATCCACAACTGGTGTTTCCACCAGTTGCGGATATCCGTGGGTTGCCTTAAGGAATCCCATGGATGTGCAAAGTCATGCTAAATAAATGGAAGTTACGCTTCAAATTTGCATGAAATTGAAGAAATGAAGTAAGAGAATGGAATATATGGTGAGAACACTTACTTGTATAAGGTGGAAAGT
>ML784150.1:104321-114535 GCA_009831015.1 Picea engelmannii | reverse complement strand
TCCCATGGATGTGCAAAGTCATGCTAAATAAATGGAAGTTACGCTTCAAATTTGCATGAAATTGAAGAAATGAAGTAAGAGAATGGAATATATGGTGAGAACACTTACTTGTATAAGGTGGAAAGTGGTGTAGTTTCTCCAAGCTCCATGATTCTTCGATTGGCACTCCAAGGGTTTTGGTCACTTTGGTTGTTTTCTTGGGTAAAATGGTAAAAATGGATAATAAATGGGTAAATATAACAATTTTTATTAAATTTTGAAAACCCACTTCCTATAGTTTCAGTATTTTTTCAAAATATTCAACTAATGGTCATCTTTTGTAATGATTTGGTCCCTTTTGCAGGTCTTAGGATAATATATATTCTCTTCGAATTTTTTTCATCGATTGGCCAAACTTTTTAAAAAGGCCCTGGGCATGTAATGTTCTCTTAACTAGAATTTAGTGTAGGGTGCATTCACCTAAAATTTTGCATTAAACAATTCCATTTTCACTTAAACCTAGGGTCAACCCCATTAACAAGTGATCACACCTTTTTATTTTCTCAAAAACGTTGTTTTATTGATGGTATAGCCTACCTTCCATGAGCGCTCTAGTCTATAATCCCCTTTTATTATGGCGCTCATGCTACAAGTTTGTTTTTAGGCTCGGGAGTCCTGCTTATCCCTACCATGAGTTTACATTCGAACATCATACTTCTTAATCACTCTTGTTTTTCCCATTCCCCACGAGACTCCCTCCCTGATATGCTACTCCCAACAGCATTATGGAGTCCATAGTTAAGATATTTTTAGACTCCTTAAAATTGAAAATATTGTCGAGTGACTTTGTTCCTTTTACACTCATTAAACAGTCCTAAAGGAATGTCTATTCAACACAATTTTACCCCTTTTTTGGACAGTATACTCTAGCCCAAGGACTAGAAGAGTTATCCTTAGTTTTGTTTTATACTTTTTCGGGATCGGGAGACTAAATTTACGAAAAAGGACAAGGGAGTCCATAGTTAAGCTTTTTTCAGACTCCTTAAATATGAAAAGATGGACAAGTGATCTTGTCTCTATCACACTCATAAAATGGATTTGAAGAGATGTCTTTTTGGTATAATTTTAACCCTTTTCCGGACCAAATTGGCTATGTACGAAAAATGAATACTCTGGTCCAAGATTGGCCAGAAGAGTTCTCCTTGGTATTATTTTATTATTTTTTATACCCTGGAGACTAAACTTACAAAAAATACCATCATGGGAGGTTTAATTCCTAAATATGAGTTGTAACCATATTTCATTTTGACTGCTCATGCTTTTAGTCCTAATGTCGGCTTCAACATGTTGTCGTTGAACCAATTGCTTATACATTCCTATTATCCCCAGCCTTGCATTTTATTCCTTTGCGACTCGATACCTTATCCCTGGAGGGAACATCCCCCGAGTGTCCTTGTCCTACACATTCTTCCTTCCATTGAGCATAGGTATGTTCCTTGTGCTTCGGAACTAGTTTTCTTTCCCGCGACACATGTTTCCTCCACTATACAATAGCATTATTTTATTCCTTTCAAGGCTTTTATAATATGAAAAATACAAAAAAATAAAAAAATAAAAAGAGGAGGAAAAACATCTATCTCTTTTATTGGAAGCGATTTTGTCATCCTTGAACAAAGAACAATTTTGAGTCTTGTTCTCATCATTTTGGGTTTAGTATGCCTTTAGGAGACGTTTTCTCATTTTTGAGTTTTATCTCCCCGATTGGTTATTCTTCCAACCATATGGAGTGTTTGTTGATTCCTCCAGTGTCACAAATGTATCCCAGTTTACAGTCATGCTTCCAAAGTCACATAATGTGTCATGCTTATGTTCAAAGGAAAGTTTCAACCTGTGTCAACCATTCTGCAGTTAGTCTCTCAACTTGCAATTCAGCCTTCCCAAGCCAATATTATCATCACAAGTATTAGTCTTTTTTATCCTTTTTCTTCCAAATCTTTGGCCTTCCACCAACCCTCATGTTGGTTGATGAAGGATGCCTTAATTCCTTCCTTCCAATGGATCTCTTCCCATCAACTCCACCACATATTTCTCTGGAAAAGAGATCTAGTTTCATGTTTCATACCTTGGGACTTGCAGTCATTAGTGGAAGTTTCCCTCACTATTGACAATGGGAATACATCAATGTCCCCTACTCGATAGATTATACCAGGTATTCAACGCCGGCTCATTTATTCACATCTGTTAGATTGTACCATGGTACCTTGACTCCCATTATCATCATCAATGGGTTGTCTCATGTTTTTTAACGGTATACATCAATGACTGGTAATCAAACGATGTCTCACTTTTTTTGACTTCAACAGATCTATTCACATATTGTAGACTTGTACCACGATGGATCGTTGTGAATACTTCGGGTGAAGTATGAGCACCACATCTTTTGCGTTCCTTCCCAACTCATATGGTGCCAAATCACAGACATTGGTACTTGCAGAGGATCATCTTGTTCATTCTCTTTCTTCCAGATATCCTTTGTTCTTGATATTGAGACATAGCTCCACTATGTATTCTTCATGGTCATGCTTGCTACTTCATATTTATCACATGGATCCATTATTTATTGTTCATGGCCATGGACATTAGTCATACTTTCATATGTACCATGGATACACAGTGTACTTTATTTGGAACCCATGCTTATATCACTCCTGAGCATGGGTATGCCCGACTTGGGAAGAAAAACTCTTGTCTCATCTTTGCTAAGAGTTATTGTTCTTGAATCAATTGTTCGGGAACCTTCAGAGGTACTTCACTGCATCCTCACCTCTCATAGTTTATAATTTATTTCGGTCATAATTTTTCCCTTATGACTTCACACATTAGGGGGCATCTATTATAGCATAAAATGCCACATCTATGCATTTGTGCCATGGCCTAACCCTTTCCCAAAGCTTGCTATGCCTTTTCCCAAAGTTCCTCTCCAAAACCATTTAAAAAACATGCCTTATGAGAATATCCACGGTTTTCCCTAGTGCAAATCATGGACATCCTTGACTCTCAAGCTTCCAACCCACGGATGCCCTCAAAAATCATAAAAAATAAAATAATTCTATGTTTTCGGGTAGGTCTTTCGGTTGGGCTCGTTCCCCAACATCCCTTACCCATACACAATGGAATCCAACTCCCCCAACCTCTTGGGGAAGATATAAAATCACCCTTAAGGGCTAAGGAGAGGTCAAGTCCCTTGCTGCAAGATTATGTTGCCATTTTCTAGCAAGCCTCCCTTTCCTATAATCCTTTGAGAAACACCCCATTTGATCTAGAAAATCCTTTTCCAACATCTCTTTCCTATATATATGGCTATTGGGTGTATCATTATCCCTAATTGGGCCATTCAAGGAATATCATAGTGGTTGAGTTGATGCTTGAGGGATTATTAGAGGAACCTAGACAGTTGGCTTTGAGGCGGTGCCAAAGGCGAGACAAGGTTGTAACTTACCTTTCTGATTTGGTGAACTCATAAAAGAGTTTTTTTCCCTCCTATCATGTGTTCATTGTATGTATTTTCTTATTAATTTTACTTTGAATATGATATATGACATGTATACTCTTTGATCGCGTAACTACCTTCGTAGCAGCTCTTGTATTTTGTCCATTTTGTAGGTGGTTTTCCAGCAAAGGATTTGGAGCTCATCGATTAAAAGGAGTGGGATCACCATCAAACCAGAGAATTAAGGTGAATTCTTTCTCCCTCTTCCTTCCATTACTTCTCCTTGTAAAATAGTTATTCTTTCAGTCTTGTGTGCTTTTCCTGGGGGAAGATTTTCATCTTCTCTATACAGTCTTGATCTGTTGTGATTTCGACCCAAAATCAGGGGGGGGGAATATCTCGTCAACACCTTTAGTGAATTTCTTCACTTGCACCAACAAGGGTCTTGCAATAATCTATCACTATTACAAGAAATGCATCTCGACATATAGGTATATACCTAAATATTGGTAACTCTTTTATTTTTTTGTTAAAAAGGAAGATTTGTATTACAACAAGCCCCCCTCTCTATATATATTAGGAATATTCTTATGAATCTTATTAATAAACCAAAATGTACAAAAAATATAAAAAAAATGTGTGATATGAGATGCCTAGAAAAAATAATAATCAAATATTTAAGCATGCCCTCTTAGGTTAGATCTACATTTATTTTCCTCATAAACATGATACCAACACTATGACCATTAATACAAGAGATTTTTGAAAACCAAGTCACATCAAATCACCAAGCATATAACATTGTAATAAGTCCAACTACCTTGAAACCTTAGGAACCAACCCATCACAACATGAAGGCAAGTTAGAGTCCAAATTAATGTCCATATTAGTCTTCTCTAACATAGAATGCTAAAAAGTAACCAATTTTATTTGTCCTCATTTCTCCATGAGGATATTATTAAGATCATTTTGTGTTCTATAACCACGCCATTGTTTACGTTTGATTGTATGTCCCATTAAATGCTCATTAAAAAGGAATTTACAAACTATCAAAAATAGCTTCTCAAATTTGGATGTTAATTTTGGATGTTCACACATCCATCAACATATCATAATAACTTTCAATTCTTGGGCATTAATTTAGATTTGGAACTTGGATGCCAAGGAACCCAATGACTAGCATATGTTCATGATTATAAGTATTGGCACTCCAAGTTTCTCGTGCATGACCTAATTAGGATAAAAAAATATGGGCTTATGACCTAAACAATATTAGAACAATAGATACATAGCTATTAAACTATGTGGATGGTTTAGAGTTATATGTCTTCTAGGGCTCTTCCAAAGATCTCTCGATGTGTCCAATTTGAATGATGTTCTTAGATATACATTGCATAGCATAATCATTTTTTATGAAAATCATATATATATATATATATATATAGAGAGAGAGAGAGAGAGAGAGAGAGAGAGAGAGAGAGAGTATACATAATTATTGTAGAATGCCTATAGATGACGATGGAATTAATATGAGAAATTTCAAATGAAATGAGGATGAGATAATATATATAGAGTGGGTTTGTGAGTCATCTTTGAGTCTATAAACCCTCCCATATCGTCAAGGCATGCAAACAATCTATCCATGTCTAATTTCAGTGCATACAGAAACAGTTTGAAAAAATTTCAACGTTAACCCCATTCACAGGTCATTGTTGCCCATGTCTAGTCCTAGTACAATATATTTTAGTTGTTTCTTTTAAAATTCATTCGAGATGCATGTTCCCGCTTCTAGTACTGCAAGGGCATGCAATAATGTTGATAAACAAGTACTTGATAAATTACACAAGCTTCATCAGTTATTTCTTGTCTTTGTTTTTTGCTCTCATCTAAGTACTTTTTTGCTCCATAAAGAATATTAATACAAAATCATTATTTAAATACGAAATCTCATCTAGCGCCTTCTTCGTGAAACATATCTAAAATGAAACATATTTACAATTTTTTGTACGTCGAAATTCTGACGACAGTTGGCCAAGTCAGTGTTGACTTTGTCAAACTGTGGGTGACCGTTTGAAGAGAGAAATGGTTATTAGTAGTATCATCGGTATTGAGAAAAATATATAGGTTTTTCGGAATAATGGAACCTTGTCCTAGACGTCGCAAGTGTGAATAATGTTTGTTTTCGTTGCAAGTCCAACAAATTCATGCGGGATTGAAAAAATTTGAAAATTTGAAATATTTATCTTGTATTTTCGATAGTACGACCAATTTTGTTCGTACCATCAGAAATAGTTTGTTGGATTTTTTTTAATATGTAGTAATGGTGGTGCATATGGGTGGACTGTGAGTGCATCCACTGAGGATGCATGGAATAAGAAAGATGATGGAGGTGGGAGGAAATGGACCCCCACATATTGTACAAGTGATGGAAGAACCCTTGGCATGGCGGAAGGTAATATAGAAGTTGTTGGAAGGTTCCCAGGGAGTGGACTAGTACTAAAACTATAAAAAATATCATCAGCCTGCATACATATTAATAATATTGAACTATTAGTATAAAATAGTAAAATTCAACAACATAAATACAATAAATTTGAAATTTAAACGAGATTTAACTCTACACATGATACCTGTGATGCAGGTGACTTGTCCATCCTAGGTGGACATTGTCTGGCATTGCTTGGTCCCACAACCTGTAGAAACACAAGAACATTAAAAATTTGAGGATGCCATAAAATGAATAAATCACTATGGTGAATTTATCAGATGTAACACATATATGTGTATGGGGTAGACTGATTGAGTAGGATTCCTCTACTATTGCATCAGTGTTGGTGACAAACACTAATGCATCAATGGGAATAGAGGGTTTTTTATACGGGCGTAGTTGCAAAACAACATACAATGAAATATCAATATAAATACACATAATATTATATAAATATATAACGATAAAGAACATATATATGGTTCAGATACTAATCTCCTCCATGAAGCTCTCATGTCCACTAGCCTCAATAGGCCCATAGCAAGTTTGTCTACAACTCGAGCATCTGTGAGGTTCACATGGACAACTTCTATGTCCATGTGCCCTCTCCTCACTTTACTCTATTGTATGGGGTGAAGCCCAATCCCCTTATCAATGTCATTGGAAGGAACCTATTGTCGAGATAGTGCAACAAAGCTACCATGTTTCACTAGGCTTCGAGTAAATGATGATATAACTATATGTACTTGTTTCTAGCTCTCTAGAACAGGATGATGTTGGGAAATGGGGTTAGGCCTTCACCTGGGGGGATGAGGACCTAACATGGGATTGCACCTAGCATGTTCTCAGTCCTATGCGGACCTTGAACCACCCCCTGGAAGTCACCAATGTCAGTGTAGTTGACATTGTAATCCATAATAAATTATGAACATAATTTTCTCAAAAAATATAAAGGCACCTCCCTGTTATTGCAGGGAGCTTTATCAAATACCATATATCACCTATCCATCCAGTGTTGACTAATTTGTGGGTGGATGCGACAGTCAATGCAAATGTGTTTCTTATTGACAGGTGGTTGTTGTCTAGTTTGGGGATCAATACAAAGAGACATGAGTTCTTGTTTTGAAATACCCAAGTCTCTAACTTGGATTCTATCTAGTCCAGTGCAATAAAACTCAAACATTCTAGCCTTGTATTGAGAAATAGAAGTTAATTTCCCTTGGGCACTTACAATGGACCTCACAATGACATCCAATGAAATGGACAAAGACTCTATGCTATGTTCTCTTGTTCCCCTTAACTCATTTACAATTGTTCTCAATATGGATAACCCCTCATCAATTTGTGTGTCTATGTTGGGTGGTTGTGGTGGGTTGGGGTTTTCCTCGCCTTGGTCTTCTTGTGGGCAGTTTACATTGTCTTCGGGTTCCATTTTATAATATATGTTGCAATTTAATAAGGCATGGCATGTAAATTAGGTCGGTTTTTCTTAATTAAAATAGAAATTTACAAAAAACATCAATACATAATTTAAGAAAAAAAATAAAAATAAAAAAACATAAAATAATCACATTTCTTGTAAATTCGCTACAATTATTTTTAAAGGGGAAATGTTAGGCAATGTAAGAGGTGACTCTCTCTAAATTTTATAGATGATATTTCTCTATAAGATTACAAATTTATATAATTTAGATTCTTTTATAATATATTAACTTAATTGAATAAAATTAAAAGCTACTAAATTGGGAGGAAAATAAGAGAAAACAAACATACCTTGCTTGACTGGGACACGTAGAAATATCTTGACTTTTCTCCTCATATCTCTTTGTTCAATAAGGGTAAAAACGTGAGCGCAATGTGTGAAAATGGGCACAAATCGTTCCCATAACCAGTTAAAAATTGTCTGACAGAGGAACACGTATGTGTTCTTAGGAACATGCATGCATTCTTAGTAACACATGCACGTTCCTGCCAATGAGCATCTGTGGCAATATGAGTGGAGGTTCGGGATTTTCAAAACCTATAGAATCAAGAACGCATGAATGTTTCTAAGAATGCACAAACATTTCTGTGAGTGTGCATTCCTGCTGACCCCCTTGCCATTTTTACGTCCACCAAATTTGTGCACACACCCACGATTTAATTGACAAAGTACGTATGCAAACTTCCACAATTAAAGTTTTATGGAGGTTTTTATTTGTGGAGGAAAAAACATAGGTCACTCTTCGGTGCCACTTATAATTTAGTGCATGGACTCGATCCTCTTCCACTTCCTCGGTGCTTTTCCTTCCATCTCCTCCTTCACGGGTTGCTCGACTATCTCAAATATACTTTCCTCCTCATTGTTATAGCCATAATATGAACTAGCGTCAATTCTCTTATAAATTGCATACATAAACCTCCTCTTCTTCCCCTCAATGGGGATTATCAAATAGCTCTTTGGGGATGGGGAGGAATTTCATAGCCCCAAAGTATATGCAACTAGGGCCCTTTTCTGTGGCACCAGGAACATCAACTTCATTCCATTCCAATTCCATCATCTTGGCCGCTACTTTGGCATAATTAGGGAGGCTTCCTAGTGCCCCTTTTCCCTGTTCAATAAGAAAGGACCATGGTGATTGTCTTAGTTATAACACTATGTCGGCCTCAAGATTGACCTATGCTCCATATTGTGTATTTAATAGAAGTTAAGAATCACATTTGGAAAAACAACCGATGATCCATAAACCTTGTCAGCATGTCTTATCGCTAAATATTAAGCATTTCCTTGGCCTCGACCTGCTCCTCCATTAGATCCTCACCCATGTACTTACTAAAAATTTCATCATGTTTCTTCTCCTCCACAACCATGCGCTTGATCGCTTTCTCATCCAAGAGGGGCACATGGGAAACAAACTCTCGCTCTCTCTATTGTTAGTTTCCCTTGTCCCGCTCTTCCATTTCTTGCACCACATCCTTATGTTCCACTAATAGGACCAACTTAATGGAAACGAACTTGCAGCTCTTGACCATCAACCTGACCTCCCTCTAAATAGACTTGATCCTCTACCACTCCCTCAGTGCTTTGGCTTGCATCTCCTCCTCTGCGGGCCGCTCGAATTTCTCCAATATATTGTTCTCGTCATTGTTGTCACCATAATAAATAACATCAATTCACTTGTAGATCGTATACCTAGACCTCCTCTTCTTCGCCTAAGGGGGATTACCGAATATATCTTTGACGTCGGGGAGGAATTTCCCAGTCGCACTTGTACAATTGATTGTTGGAAGATGGCATGTTACAATATTCTAGCACTCAATTGTACAAGTGCGGCTCAAAAATTCCTCCCGGGCGCCAAAGAGCCATTTGATAAGCCCTACAAGGTGAAGAAGAGGAGGTATTTGTATGTGATCTACAAGCGAATTTATGCCATTTATTATGGTAACAATGATGACGTGAATTGTATCTTGGAGAAAGTCTAGCGGTCTGTGAAGGAGGAGATGTAGGCTAGAGCATTGAGGGAGTGGTTGAGGATCTAGTCTATCTAGAGGGAGGCCAATTTGAAATTAGAAAGTCATAGGATTGATCATCAAAACAACATGTCAAAGGATTCATCATCAGAACAACATATCAAAGGAAAGGAATGAAGATTTGATTAATTAATACAAGAGATGTGGGAATGATTACAGTAGATTATGTCGGCGAACTAGAAACCCTAACGCTCAAAAGTTTAAGTAATATTTATTAATAATGAATTCCTAAAATAACAAGAATATATATGTGTGTGTGTGTTATTAATATATTAATAATATACTAGAATAATATACTAATACATTAATATTAATGATAATGCATTAATAGTAATGAATTCTTGTAAAATCTTAATAAACCTATTAATAATATCTTATTAATAAGAGTCTTAATAATCTAAATATCAAAGTATTATTATTAAAAAATGCATTAAATAAAAAAAATACACTAATTAAAAAAACAATAAAAATACAATAAACTAATACAAAAATATATTAAAAATATAATAAATTATTAAAATTATTAATAATGTATTAATATATTAATTACATCTTCATAATAATATTTTAATAATTGATAATAATATATTATAGTTATTCATAATTTAATAATTGATAATAATATAGTATAGTTATTCATAATTTAATAATTGTATTATTAATGTGTTATTAATACATTAATACTAATGTATGTATAAGTATTATCCTTGAGAATCTTAGTAGTCTTACTATTAATAATACCTTCAA
>ML784150.1:79504-101827 GCA_009831015.1 Picea engelmannii | reverse complement strand
AAACAGATATACAAAACTTAATTAACTTATTCACATGTAAATAATTTCAATTTGATTTTTCAATTCTATAATTAAAAAAAAAAAAAATTAAGCTTTGTAATTCTTAATAACAATAATAATAAAGTATAAAGTATATCTTCTTATCAAAATTCATTTTTCATTTAATAATATATAATTTTTAAATTTTTACAAATATACAAAACTTAGTTAGTTTGATTAATGAGATTTTTGGTTGGGATTTTCAGAAGTGTTTGGATTAGCCACATTTTTGTAATAAAAGTGACAGGAAGCATGGGTTTAAATGATGAAAAGAGCTCGTATTAAATACTAAAGGTGAAGGGAAACTTAGACTAAGTTTTTAGTAAAAAAAAATTATTAAAATTATTCTTGATTAAATTTTTTAGGGTTTTTTTATTTTTGTTATTAAGTTTAATGCTTATTCTAATATTTATTAATTCATTGTTTTTTAGTTTTAATTTTAATTACTTATGTTCTTAAGTTCTAGATTTTATGTTAACTTAAAAAATCTTTTAATTAGCTTATTGACATGTAAATAACTCGATTTTTCAATTCTATAATTTAAAAAATTAAGCTTTGTAATTCTTAATAACAATGATAATAAGTATACTTCGGTATCAAATTTCATTTCTCATTTAATAAAATATAATTTCTTAATTTTTTTTAGATTTTTTTAATAATAATTTTGGATCTAAATAAAAACACATTTATCTTTTTTAATGTTTAAAATCAAAGTTAATTAAAAATATCTTCTTTTCATAATAAATATAGAGTTTAAATATTATTATTCCATTTTGAAAAGAGAAGAAATTTTAATATACATCACTTCATTTGTAATTATAAAAATCTAATATTCTTTAAATTAATTAATTTATTATAATTATAAAAAATTGATGCATGTTTACATTCTTAACATCATAAATGAAAATCCCTTGGATGGGGTGCCACCTGGAGCATGCATGCCATATGTTGTGTTGGTAGCAGAGGCAGTTAAAGCCCCTCATCGTCGGCACCCTACCCAATTCAATTGACATGCCCCACATTTACGCATAGCGGAGAGGAGAGTGTTGAGATAGTCCAACAACTCTAATGGTGGTTCACATATGGCTTACGGGAATTTCTATGATGGCCTCCACCCATTGCACTGCATCTTTCATAGCCCGTATGGCCATCACCTCGCTAGTTATTAGGCAGGGTTCTATCTTTCCTCATTGGTTTTACCTCTGTCTTCCGCCCTTGACCTCTCATTCTTCCTCGGCTAACTTCATTCTTCTCTCCCATGCTTTCATTCTTTTCCTTCCTTCTCGCACGAACCTCTTCAGCTCTTCCATTGTGCTTGGTCTCGACATGCCCCGTGAAAGAGGCAAGCCCAAACGTGGGCCAGCCTACTATAGCCAAGCAGGCCAGCATCACCGCATTGGTCCCATTGCTCTCCAACCCTCCCCACAAGAAAATCTGGCTCTCCCTCCCTTTTTTTATCAAAATTGGGCCATGGAAACCCAAGCAGTGCCTCAACTGCTAATCCTGGAGCCAAATTACAGAAGTTGCATCGTGGAGGAGGAAAATACTTCACACTGGGTGGATATTCCTCAACACTTGCAGGTTGTTGGTGAGGAAATGGCAATGCAGTATGCTGGTGGTGATGGAACTACTCCGGCATGCACAGAGCAGTTGTTCACGATGAGTTGTCCGATAGAAGAGAAGCTTCCTTTGCGACTTCCAGATTCAGCCGACCCCACAACGGTAGATCCATAAATTCAATGGGGTGAATTATGGCATGAACATGCATATCCCGAGGCACCAAAGAACAAGGTCCTGGACAGACACGCCTCGCCCCCAGTATGCAAGCTCACAGCTAAGTATCTCAATCTCATATTCAAGATGAGGAGGGATCTCGCAGAACAAAGTACCATCCAAACCTCCTGAGCAACCGCATGGATTTCCTATTCAATTTGTTTTTAGGCGAGCCTGCAAAGAGTCGTTTCCCAACTTGCAGTCAGCCTTATGCCTTCATCATTATTCAGGATGAACATCTTGATTCGCTTCATGTTTAATTCTCCTACTATAAATTATTTGGTGTTAGTTGTTTTGCTTTCCTATTTTCAAGAACCTCTGATGTTAGTAGTTTTTCTTCTTTGTTATCAAAAACCTCTCGTTCAAACCACCTATTCTGGTTTCCATTTTTCATGGCAGAACATTTTTCTTCTTTAACATGCATAGTGCCACATGTTTTAGTTTCCACACCGGTAACACAGAACATGTCGCAAGTCTGATTATTATGGTTGTTATCTTTTGATATATATTGCTTTTTAAGCACAAGATAATATATTCTCTCTTTTTATTTAAAAAGAAACATGATAAATGAAAAGCATTTCATAATTATAAATTTTAATTTTAAAATAAAATTTGATAATTTGTAATTATAAAAACCTAATATTCTTTAATTCAAATTGATTGCTTTATTAAAAACCTAATATTCCTTAATTCAAATTGCTTGCTTTATGGATTCCATTTCATTATTATAGATTTTAGTTTTAAAATAAAATTCAATCCAACTTTTTCAAAATAATTATGTAAAGAAATTTTATTATAGATTTTAGTTTTAAAATAAAATTCGATCCACTTTTTCAAAAATAATTATGTAAAAATAATTATGTAAATTTTTTTTATTATTTATATAGTATTATGGAATTTTGTAATTATAGAAAATGTAATGGAAGTAAAAATTAACTTTATGGATTACATTTTATTATTATAGATTTTAGTTTTAAAATAAAATTCGAACCAACTTTTTCAAAAGAATTATGTAAAAAAAAATTATTATAGATTTTAGTTTCAAAATAAAATTCAATCCAACTTTTTCAAAAGAATAATGTAAAGAAATTTCATTTTTTTATATAGTATTATGGAATTTTGTAATCATAAAAAAATTGTAATGGAAGTAAAAATTAACAATATAATTTCAATAGATGGAAATATGTGTGAGGTTAAATTCATTGATAATTAAAACATAAACATTAATTAATGGATTTTTTTCCACATAAATTAAATTTAATTAAAATATTTAATGCTTGATTAATCAATGAATTTTTTTATTTCACATAAATTAAATTTAAAATCAATTTTAATGTTTTTTATTAAAAAAATCTATATTATTATTTAAGATAAAACTTTTCCATAATTTAATAAAATATCTTATAAAATTATAAGAAAAATAACATATATTATTATTTGAGATAAAACTTAGAGATTCATATTTTAATAAAATATGTTATAAAATTATAAGAATAAAGCTTATCATTGACTCCTTTTGAAATGTGTATTGATTGTTTTGCCAAATTGGCCAGCTATGCACAATAAAATTAACGATATAGAAAAAAATGATGTTGAATTCCACACTTCGTAAACATCATATGGAGAGAAGACAAAAGTTCTGGTACACGAAACTTTGAAAGTAGAAAATTCCTCTAAAAGTTAATTTTTTTATGTTGGCTGAAGTTTGAAAAAAAAATCTCATTTTGGAAAATTTGGCTAAAAGAGGCTTGATTGGTCCTAGCAGATGTGTCCTATGTGGGGAAAAAAGAGGAAACGGTGAATCATTTATTTGTTGAGTGCCAATTTGCTAGAAATATTTGGTCGTTAATCTTAAAGGAACTAAAACTTGATAGTCGTTGGGAGGGAGGACAGATTATTTAGTGTTTTCAGCTTTGGATCAAAAAGTTGGAATATTGGAAAGAAATTCCATGCTATATTTGTTGGGAGATTTGGAAGCACAGGAATTTGGTTATTTTTGAGGATCATACACCTTATTTGGTCAGGGTCTGCAACAGAATTTTACAGGACTTGCGCGAAATCAAATATACACAAATTGTACAACCTATCAGGATAACTAGACCTCCCTTATTAGAATGGAATCCGGCAGTTGGTTTTTTGATGGTGCATCACAATGTAAGGGCCAGAAATGTGGGGTTGGTGTTATATTAACATGCCCAGTTTTGAGTACATTTAGCATTAAGATGATGTGTGGTACAGGAACAAATACCAAGGGGGAACTGTTAGCTCTGTGATGTATCCTATATTTTTCTTGTTTCAAAAGGTAAAAAGATTACAACTGGTTTTTTTTTATATTTTTATTGACTGGTTTTCACATGGAAACAATTTACAGGTGGTTACTCTTCAGCCTTAGATGTCAAAAATTTGAGTGTTGTGCGAGAAGTTTCATCAACTAAAAGCACAACATATATATAGAGAAAATACAATGAGGAAGTGGATCAAATATCAAAGAAAGAAATGCAGACGGAGGAAGATGGGATATAGTATGCACTAGGTACTGGAAAGAAAATAGAGAGATTTGAAAAAATGGCTATTTGATAATATATTCATGAAACAAAGAAGAAAATCGTGTAACTATGTTTTTGTTTTTGAAAGATGATGAGTTAAAACATGAATTTATCTGATGTAAAAGCATTTACATAGACAAAGTTTGATGCAGGATTGTTTTGATTGACAACATTATACCACCAAATAGGACAACAAATATTCCACCAGTTTTGTTTTGATTAAGGACTCTATTATTTGATGAAGGACGGTTTTGTTTTCACAACGATGATGTAAGAAGGAAGTAAGAGTCTTGTAATCTTTGAAAAAAAATGGTTTTTGATTTTGGTAGGTTTGGTAACATTCTTCAAAATTAACTAATACTTAAAAAAAAAAACAATAAATTCAAAATTAACCAATACTATCAAAACTAAAAAAACCAATAAAAAACTATAAATTATATAGAGAATAAATTTAGTTAAAATTGTTGTAATGAAAAGAAGTCATGTTTCTCAAAACTTAATAGAAATTGTTGTAATCAAAAGAAGTGATGTTCATTTAAAAAAAACATTGAGCTTCCTTGATATATGGAAGACAACTAGCATAACCTTGCAATATACCACATTGGGTATTGGCCATGGAACATGATTTTCAACATTTGTCAATCCCTTTCTGTGTAAATTCAATGGATGAACATCTTTTTCCAATTTTTTTTATTTTAATAACTTTAAATTTAATTATATTCGACAAATTTCCTCCACGGTAAGCCAAATCTATGATCACTTTTCACATCGGATACCGTTCAGTGGAGGGAGACATTAATTTGTCATAGCAAAGAGGAAATTAGTGATAGGTAACTAGTTTGAGTTATAGTCCATGTGAACAAGGTTCTTCTGTATGGATTCCCAAATAGTGTCAAAGTTGTTGCTCCTTTGTTTCTATAAAAGTAGACCAACATATAAAACATTTTTTCTTATTAAGAGAAGCCCCATAAACCTAGAGATAGAGTGGTCATATCTAATCCATGTAATAGAGAATCTTATTTTAAAATAATAATACAAATATATGACTAATTTTTTTTCATACATTTTTTCATTCATTAGTACAACATCATGCAATGGTTCCACAACATACAATCATTCATATCCTTTGATTCTAAATCATGCAATTACAACATACAATCATTCATATCCTTTTTATAATGGTTCCACAACATACAATCACTCATATCCTTTTTATAACCATTTGTACACCACACAATGATTCTACAATGCAATTACAACATACAATCATTCATATCCTTTGATTGTAAACCATGCAATTACAACATACAATCATTCATAAGCTTTTTATAGCCACACTACACGATGATTCTACACCATGCAATTACTTTACACTTGGATGGGAACATGAACCTCGACTTAGGATAGCCTTGCATGTGGAGATCGTTGTGATTGAAGGAAAGGAAGGCTATGGGCCTTTTTGGGTTCTATTCCTCCATAGAAATTTGGCTCTATTCTTTGTTTGAATTGGAGCTTAGGGTTTGCAATGGTTTTGTACTGCAAGGAGGCCATGATTGGGCTTAGAATGGGTTATATTGCATGGGGGTTTAACCTTTAGCATGACACTTGAGTTTGGAAGTCATAAAGGTATTAGACTATAAAGACTAGGTTATGGGTGGAACGTTTGAGTTTGAAAGTTGATGAGGATGCACATACTTGTGCTTTTAGTGGGATTTGTAATCCATGTTGGACTTATGGTTTGTACTTGGCTTATATTTGTGTTGAGTCTCAACTCGTACAATACATTTAATATTTAATATTTGAATTTTTTTATAGATAAGCTAATTTTATCATTGGATTTATCTTGTCAAATATTTTATTAAACCCTAAAAGTTATTTACAATTAAATATCAAGAGTTGATACTTGATTATATTATTTTCAAGTTTCATTGTGTTGCATTAAATCAATTTAACTTTTATAAATTAGGATGAGATAAATCTATCTTCCAATCCTAGCCATTTGAATCATAAGTTAGGTGATGTATAATTTATAAGCTCCAATAAAATAAATTTGACATTACAAGTGTTTAAATATTATGTCAAAATAACCCAACAATGGACTCTAACTGGTTTTATTCTTCTTTTAATTTAGGGTTTTGACTTTAAAAAGTTGTATGCCACTTTCTAGTTTTATTCCTTATTTTTCCTTATTTTAACATAGGGTTTTGACTAAAAAGTTGTATGCCACTTTCGTTACATTTTTAGAATCACTACCTTTATATTTTTTCGTTAAATTTGTGTTATAATGTAGAAAGCATCCCTTAACATAAAGCTTAAAATTTCTATGAACACGCTTTTGCTTAAAATTTCTATGAACACGCTTTTTCTTCTATAAATACTCTTTTGAACCACTACTCATAAATTATAGATGGTATATTTACATATGCTAATTGCCAAAATGAAATTTAGGTGTGCATAAGTTGTGGTTCACTCAATGTTGAGCCTCAAAGTTGTATCATAGTTACCTTTTATGCCGCTAAAGTTTTTGTCACTTTTAATAAATCACATAGTTATTTACGCTTTAAAAGCTTGGTAAAAGTTTATCCTACAACAATTTGTTTTGGATAACAAATGAAAAATGTCTTTCCATGTATAACCAAAGAGTTCTCGTGCAAGATGTCTTTCCATGTATAAACAAAGAGTTCTAGTGCAAGACATTTTCACAACTTATTAATATCATTGAAAGAGATTTCATATATTTCTTGAAGCATGGCCATACATGATGTTCAACTCAAGGTGTTTTCACATGTTTTAGGGAAAAGGAATTTTTAATGAAACTGGTTTTGAACATTTCATGAAAGTCAAAAAGTTTACATATAAAGTGTTTTTTTATGTCGTAGTTGCTACCATAGCCCCCAAAATAATTCAATAAATCTATTATTTTTCAAACTTAATTTTTAAACATGAAACAATGCATGCATTCATTAAGCTGGGGATTCACTTCAATACTCACATTTTATTCATAAATTGATCCGGATTTAGGAGCGGAATGAACTGATTAACAGACTGAATACAATAAAAACATAGATATGGAGAACAACACAGATATCTAGTGAACAATGTCTTATATTGAATAAATGAAATAGGTTGAAACTGTAAAACTGCAAAATTGAAACACTTGCTCGAATGGTGGTAGCTATCTCTGAGAAGAGATGTGGCTTCTACGTGCATCGGTCTGAGCATAATAATTGCAATGGGGCTGTAGAGGCATTTTTAACATTATTCATGAATGCCAAAACCCTAGACATCCAAAAACCTAACCCTAGGAGATGAAACACCAAAAGTTATGTGGGCCCCTATGGGTAAGTTGGTACCTCAACTTCACGGGGTCGTAACTTTTGCATGTGACCTCTGTTTTAGGCACGTGATAGCCCATTGGAAAGGCCTTTTTGAGAACTACACATTACGTCATCAAACTTTAACTCCTTCTACAGTTTGATTGTGGTGAGCCAAAAAAACATTGTTTAGGGACCCAAAATGGCCCTTGAAGTACAACAAGATGTGTTGACATGAGAGCATACAAAATAATCCAGTTGGATTAAGTGGGAGGCCATCGGTATCCACCTAGAAGATGTGTAGGGCGTCAAACAACCCTGAAAGTGTGGAACCCATAATTACAAAGAAGTACAAAAGAACGTGTTGAACTAAAAAATGTCAAGAGGAGCCATATGGAATAGGTGGGTGGCCACCAATATCCATCTAGATTAGTCCTCCCCTCTTAGGAAGCAATGGTCTCCATTGCATTGAGTTCCCCTGTCAGGTGAGTAAACCTCTGTTGAATTTGGCCCCAGGTGAGTCACTTCCCTTAGGGGAGGAGTTTCCCTTCCTTGACAACCTGGTAAACCTAGATCCTTTATTAATGAGTGCCCTTGACTTGTGTGTCCACTATATGATCAGTGGATTCATGTTCCATGCAATCAGGGTTGAGCTCTATTGGTGTCAGTTGTTCTACAATCTATGAGGTGTCCAATAATGGTGTAAAATATGGTTGAAGGAGGTCCACATTGAACACTGGGTGTAAGACAAGAAAGGGTGGAGTGTTGAGCTCAAAATCATTGATACCCATAGCCTCAGTGATGGTGTAAGGCCCACAGTGAAGTGTGAGGAGCTTCAAATGGGGCCCTATAAGATGCTCCTTCTGCAAATGTAACCATACCTTGTCTCCAACCTGAAACTAGTGTGGTACCCTGTTTTGATCATGGTATTGCTTGTACTTAGCATTGGCTTTCTACAAAATCTCATGGAATTGTTGACATATGTGTTAAATCCGCTCAATGAATCTGGAGGCTTTGTCGGTCTCAGACTAAACATGGGAAGAGTCTATCTGTGTGGTTCCCATAGGTAGTGCAACCTCAATGGGACCCAATGGTTGGAATCCCAATCCCACCTAAAATAGGCTATGGTCAGTGGAATTATGGAGAGCCATGTTGTAACTGTGTTGACCATAGGGGAGACTCTCATACCATGTACACGAATTCTTAGAGTTGTACATGCACAGGATGTGCACAATCATATGATTGACGACCTATGTTTGGTCATTTGTTTGGGGGTGGAAAGAAGTGGATTTAGTGAGCTTGGTGTCCAATAATGACCATAGACTTGACCAAAATGTGTTGAGGAACCTGTTGTCCCAGTAGGAGATGATGGTCTATGGTATCCCAAAATGGACCCACACTCGTTTGAAGAAGAGCTTGGCAGTATTTGTCGATGTGATGTTCTTCTTGCAGGCTGTGAGGATGTTCATCTTTGAAAACTGATCAATGACCAAAAATACACAATCATTGCCTTGATTGGTGGATGGAAGGCTAGACATGTAATCCATCGAGATTGATTCCTAAGGCTTATTGGGGGTAGGAAGAGGAGTGTATAATCCTTTCTTCTTTATGGATGGCTTGGCAATGGCACAGGAAGTGCAAGATCTGATATACTTGTTGATGTCCTGTCAAAGTTTTGGCCGATAAAAATGTTTCTAGAGAACAACCACAATTTTCTCCACGCCAAAATGTCCTGCCATCCGACTGTAGTGGGATTCCAAAATCAAATTTGCATGCTAGCTTGCAAGAACACATAGATGGCCTAGATGGCATAACAACCCGTCCTGAATGTGAAAATCGGTGACAGTCGCGCATGTACCCAAGAGTTGATACGTGATGGAAAAGTTTGGATCTTGTTGACAAAGTTGGGGCCACTCAAATGCCTCATGTCCACAGGACTGGAGCACAGTGGTGAGTGCAACCACGGGAGGTCGACTGAGGAAGTCAGTGACATGATTTGTTCTCCCTGTATTATACTTGATATTGAGATGGAACTGTTCCAAGTAGGTGGACCACTTATGATGGCGGTCGTTCCGCAACTTCCCTTGTGTTTGTATGAACTGCAGAGGTTTGTGATCAGTGTGGATGATCATCTCCTTTCTCAGAATGTAATGTTTCCATTGATGACAATATTGTACAATGGAATACATTTCCTTGTCATAGGTGGAGTATTTATGTATAGTATATGAGAGTGCCTCACTATGGTATGCCACCGAATGACCATTCTGAGTGAGAATTGCGCCTACAACATAGTCAGATGCATCAATCTCAATCTCGAATGGTTGTTGCAGATCGGGCAAAGAGAGTACTAGAGCTGAGCACAAGCGATGCTTCAGATAATCAAATTCTCATTTTTGTTCCTTCCCTCACATGAAATTTTCCCTGCCACCTCCCTTGGTCACGTGTTTGAGGGCCCATGCAATATGGGAGAATCCCAAAACGAACCGTCGGTAGAAGTTGGCCAGTCCCAAGAAGCTCTGAAGCTCAGTTAGTGTGGTTGGGGCTGGCCATTCATGGATGACTTGGATCTTAGCGTGATTAACATGTACCCCATGTTCATAAAAAATGTATCCCAAGTACTAGACCCTATTCATGCCAAAGGAACATTTTTCCATGTTGGCATATAGATTTTTCTTCCGCAGAGTGCTCAAAACTTGTTGAATATGCTGCATGTGCTCCTCCCAATTTCTACTGAAGATGAGGATGTCATCCAAATATACCACCACAAAAGAGTTGGTGAAGGGTCTCAATATATCATCCATCAACGTCATGAAAGTGGTCAGTGCATTTGTTAGGCCAAAGGGCATGACTAACCATTCGAATAGACCTTTTTTAGATTTGAAAGTTGTCCTACAGACATCAGTTAGTTCGAAAGGAACCTGGTGGTAGCCAGACTTTAGGTCAATCTTGTTGAAGAAATTTTCCCCCTTGAGTTGGTCAAGAAGGTCATCAATCGTAGAAATTGGGTACTGGTTTCTGACTATGATTTTTTTTAACACTCTGTAATCAATGTGAAGTCATTAGGTCCCATCCTTCTTCTGCACAAGTACAATCGAGCTTCAACAAGGGGAGGAGTTGAGTCTGATGTGCCACTTTTGAAGAATCTCTTAGATATGTTGCTTGATTTTTTCATTTTCCATCAACGAGCAACAGTAGAATGGTCCATTAGGCAGAAGTGCACCGGGGGTTAGATCAATTGGATGCTTGACTTCGCAGTGCTTTGATACCCCGGTGGGTGAGGAGAAGATGTCTCTATACTCTTCCATGATCCTGTCCACTTGATTCTGTTGCAAAGAGAGGCTCTTTGTAGAGGCCAGGGATGTGGCAGCGACCTTCTACTTACTGTGAGCACAAATCACAAAGAAGAAGAATTTCATGGTTTGTGAAATGACCTTACTACATTGCTTAGAAAAGATTAAAGAAATAGCAGTAAGCGGCACTACCTCTGGTATCTTGTACAATTGTCTACCCAAAGTAATAATAACACTCTGGGGTCTAGACTCATACACAACATGACGCTTCCACAAATATGGTTTTCCTAAAAGAACATCACAAACTTCAAGGGGAGAAATATCACACAATAACCCATCTTTGAAAGGCTTGATATCGTAGGGAAGATGAAACTATTGGCTAACACAGAGATATCTTCCTTAGCGAAGCCAGCCGATGGTGTAGATCTATAGGTGCAGTGTTGTCAGCAAGTCCAACCACTTGAAAACCTCAGTTGAGATTATGTTCTTTTGATTGCTTCTATCGAAAATGAAATGAAGCAGAGCCCCCTTTACCCACATATGTGAGTGAAAGAGGTGTTCCCCTTTCTCTGGTTCTTTTGGTTCCCTTGATTGGAATTTGGTGGTAGCGACAGTGGAACTGGGTTCAACATCGATAATCTGCTTCCCTCCTTCTGGATTTGATTCAGAATCACAATCGGCCTCTGACTCGGAAGCGTTCAGACCGACCATGAGTGAATATTTGGAGAAAAATTATTCAGTGTTGTGCCAAGGGATTTTATGGTATTCACACCATTTTCCCGTGTCCTTCTTCGTCTTCTCATTGCCCTTCTTGTGTTGTGGATTGGACTAGTTGTACTAAGAGTGGTCATATTTTCTCTGTCCCTTGTTGTGTGGTTTGGGGAAGCCTTTTCCCTGCTTTGACTGTGAGGAGTTTTCAGATCCAAACTCTCGCCTCTTATGCTTAAATTTATGCTCGATGTTGACAACATATCTATAAGTCTTACCCAATGAGGTGATGTTTAGAAAATCCATTTATGTTTGAATGTATCTATGCAAACAACCATGGTATTTGAGCACCAAATGTTGTTCAAAGTCTTTGATACCCAACTTGGTGCGTAGGGTATGGAAAATATTGGTGAAATATGGTATTGTTTGGTCCCTTTCTTGACGCGGGGTGATCCATCTGGTGTACTGGTCCTCGTAGCTTCCAAGAGGGTAGTACTATTCTTTAATGGCATCCTGGAAGGAATCCCATGTAGGGGCAACCACAAATATTGCAGATTCCTCTATGGCCCTTTGTTCATAGTAAGTGTCCCACCATTCCTTAACATGGGGGGTGTCCTTGAGTGAAAACATAATATTTTCCCTATCAGAAAAATTGTGGACCGAAAAACACCCTTCGAGCAGTTTCAACCATTTATCTATAGCATCTGCATCTATTAGTCCTTCAAATAATGGAATATCAAAATTTTCTTGTACCTTGAAGGGGGTTGCCTAGTCGCTTGATGAATATGCTTCTCCTGTGGATAGTCATCGAAGGATCTGTGCAAAGTTGTCTATCATTTCGTTCCTTTGTCATGCAAGGGCTTCCTCGAGAAACATTTTAAAAGGATTTCCTCCTCCATCATCTTTATTTTCATCTCCCATGGGTTTTTGTCCGACTCGGCGCGACCGATCTTACAAAGTATTGATTGGTTCGTCCCAACTTCTTGTACCCAGATCTTGTTGGGGACATGCACAAAGAAAAATAAATGAAGAGAAAAGCGCTCTGATACCATTGATCCGGATTTAGGAGAGGGATGAACTGATTAACAGACTAAATAAAATAAACACAGATATATGAAGAACAACATAGATATCCAGTGAATAATACCTTTTATTGAATAAATGAAATAGGTTGAAAATATAAAACTACAAAACTGAAACACTTTCTCGAATGGTGGTAGTTATCTCTGAGAAGAGATGTGGCTGCTACATGAATCCATCTGAGAAGAATGATTACAATGAGGCTCCAGATGCCTTTTTAACATTACTCGTGAACGCAAAAACCCTAGACATCAAAAAACCTAACCCTAGGAGATGAAACATTGTTGGCCCTTGACCAAGTTTTGAGAGAACATTGGTCGTGTTTGATCATTTTTGGGACTTCAACAGGATGGTCGAAGATGGAGCACCCAGGCGGAGCTGAGATCGCAGGATCTCACTTGTTTTGCGGAATTTTTGGGCTTTTAGGGTTTATGTAACGAGTATGGGATGTCAGCTCATGGGTTTACCCATGTTTAGGCCTTTTTGTAATGTATAAATAAGTAGATAGGACTTAGAGCGAAATCTGTCCAAGTAGGCTTCATGCAAGAATATGTAAAGTTCTAGCTAAGTGCAAGTGATTGTAAGAGGCTTTGTGCACATACTGTGTAAGGCTTTGTGTTAATAAGAAGTTGGCTCTGTGCCTTGGCCTGATTTTGGGAAGGAAGATCTGACGGACTGTGTGCAGATCTCTTGTCCTCTGTGGAGTTGCGCTCTGTGGCTTTGTGCACAGGAGCCGAAGAATGTAGAAATCTTGAAGACTAATAAAGAAGAAGAAGAAGTTGGTGGATGTAGCCCCACACTGGGGTGAACTACGTATATCCTGTGTTGATGTGCTTTGTGCAATCTTATTCATGTTGCTTATGTGTTTATCTTCTTAGTGCATTGATCTTGATGTATGTTAGATAGATGTATGGATGCTTAGTGCTCTATTGATGGTAAATGAATGTTAGATCTGATTTAATGCTATGTGTTAAGCGATTGGAAGTGCTTGATCTGATTATTACTGTGATTTTTTGTACTTAGGGTTTGATCTGCGATGTGAATGAGAATCCTAATCTAATGCATATTGTTGTCTAAGTGCTATGTTAAGTGTTGTAATCATAGATTTGTGTATCAACTAGGTTGTAGACACCTGAGTCCTACAACCCCCCCTACCTCTACCTCGGGTGAGACTTCATCTGCTTCGCAGGTGTTTCCGAAAGGGCTGGTAGTTAGGGTTTTTTTGGTGATTTGTTGAAGCATTGAACCCTGGGTCTACCCCTGTCCCAACAAATCGTTCCGTTGTCGAGACCAGAAACTATGATTGTTGGGAACTGAAGAAAAGAGAAATCTTTTTGCGTAGATATGTTGTTGTAGTGCACAGTATTCTACTTGACTTGTGAAGCTCTGTGCTAAGAGAGAAGCCCGATCTGAAGAAAAGAGGTAAGATCTTAAAGCTTTGTGCTCTGGTAAAGGTAAGATAAGTGAAAAATTTTGCTTCGAAAGTATGAATCTAGGTATGTTTTATAGATTTTTTCTTAGCCTAATAACTAGGGCACAGCTAGAAGAAAGAGTTGATTCGAATAAATTTGATAGAAATAGAGAAAGATATGTTATTCCTATGCATAGAAAGAATTTTTGGACTAACAAGTGGATGCAGGAACCTAGAAAGAATTTTTATAGATTGCATGTCCATCACTGTGATCCCAGTGCGCAGTACAAGAAAGGTTGGGGATCATTTAAAAGAAAGAGAGGTTTGACACTGTGTTATAATTGCAGAAGATCAAGACATCTTGCTAAGGAATGCCCTGGTACAAGTCCTATTTGTCTTTGTTGTAAAGTTATTGGTCACGAAGTTGAGGATTTCCCTAGAATGATTGCCAAAGTTGAAAACATGAACATGAGACAAGAAAACTATGAAGAAGGTCAAGGGACTAAGGATATGCTAGAGAATCAGAAAGAATCAGAGACTATATTATTATAAACGAAATAAACATTGAATGATCACAACGACATCAGTTTACCAGAGTCTTAAAAGAAAAGCAGCGCATAGAAACAAGAATAGGAGACTTCGACATAGATTGTGTCCTGGATGAAGAAACACATGTGAATATTATGCCAAAAATCACTTGGGAAATTTTGGGAAAGCCTGCTATGGTTCCTTCATTGGGAAGGATAGGATTGTTTAAAGGAAATATGATAACCCTATGTGGAAGAGTTACTAATGTACCTATGATTTCTCATGAAACATCAACCGAAGAATAATTTGAAGTGATTAAGTTTGTTGAGAACAAGGCCCCTTTTCCACTTTTGTTAGGAAAGACCTGGATTGAGAAATATCAGATCCGAAGGAAAGAAGAGAAGGAAGCTACATAACAGAAAAAACAAGAATTAAGGGACTTCATGGCTAGAAAAATAGCGTGAATAATAGAAGAACAAGAGGATAATTCAAAGCAACAGAGGGCCAGAGAATTAGTTTTTGAAGTTGAATGAACACAAGAAGGCTTAAAGAACCTGTCCATGCAGGAAAGAAGTGCATCCACCCCGGAAATAGTAAGAAAAGTGGTATTACCTTTGAACCCTTTGAAAGACCCTCAGCAGTGAGAAGTTACTATGCTAAGAGAAGATAAGAATAAGAATGGAAAGAGGAATCCAAAGACTCAAATCACAGGAAAGAAGGCCAGAAATCTCAGTAAGAAGAAAGCAAAATTAGAAAAACTACAAGAAGTTCCAGAGAAGACTTCGCATAAGGCAGGCTTGTAGAACTTGAACCTTGTTGGAATAGAAAAACCGTGTAGAATGGGACTTATCCACAGAGAAGCTATATGACCATTGGAGGTGTCCTGGCCATTAGAATAATGCTCCCGAACGGCTAGAAATGCAATTATTGACGAAAATATCGCCATTGGACCGTTGAGACCACGCCATAATGGATGGATTCGTATTGATTGACACATTCCTACTCGTTGGAGGAATTTGTTACATCGTTGCTTATTTAACTCGTCTGACACTGCGCCGGGACCACTTTTTTCAAACTATGATTATCCGAGCTAACAAAGAATCCATTGTACCATGATGTGTTGTCAAGACCTCACCGTCTGTTTGATCACCTTGTCTGTATGTTTTCCTACTCAATCTCCTTGATTACCAGTGTGAATGTTGGGAGAGCATAGCGTGTTAGAGAAGTCCGTGGAGGAGATTTTGATAGACCTCATGGCTAAGAAAGTCATGCCTGTAGGAATGCAGGCATCGTTGACTAGTGGATTGCAAGTATCCCCCTCGATTGGACTTCGGTCTAGCCGAACCGCGACTGAGAAAATAAGAAAAAACTATGATGATCTAGCTAACGTGAAGCAGATCTCATAGGTCTTGCTTGACTACATCCTGCCTTTGGATGGTGCAGTTAGCCGTGACAGTGTCCCGCATGATTTTGAATACACGCTGATCATTGCGTACCTCCCGAAGGGGATACGCGCAGTTGGACCCCAGTTGGGACTGATCCCATCTCTTAAGATCAACGACTTCAACCTCAGAGACAAGAAGAACTATGTGATCCTCACTACGCATAGGTACCTTATGAAGACGACTGGGAAGAAGCCCAAGATAGTTCCCCAGTCATGGATTAAGGATCTTGTGCGCTCAACGATCTTCAATGTGATGAAGATCCCCCACTTTGACCGACATCGAGTGGTTAACGCTTGTGTTAAACTCCTCATGTCGTGCTACCATGGAGGTTATTTGTGGCTTGACAGGCACGTGACTGTGGATCTGGTGTTGATCCATCTCATTACAGGACTAAGCATGCAGGGACCGGACCCTCAGCAATTCTACCCAGGGAAGGTTGCAGATCACTCCATGGAACAACGTATAAAGGAAGCTTATGGCAATGTAGAGAAGGGAAAGCGAGGCTACAAGGTAGCCTCCAACCAGGATAGCGTAGTGCGCCTAGCTTGTCAGCTTATAGCTCGCAAGATCATCCGAAAGAATCGTCTGACACAGGTTACAAGGTTCATAGTTGACCTTGCAGGGAAGTGTGTCGAAGGAATGCAGATGAAATGGGTGAGTTACCTCATTAATGAGTTGGAGAAGGACTATCATGAAGTGCAGGACCAAGGATAGAAGTTTCATTTTAGTTGGTTATTGATTTTAATCACATTTTTCGCCTAGAAAATGCCGGAAGGAGAAGCCTTCCCGGAATTTGAGCCATCAGAACCATTGGCCATGAGTTTTTCCACCTTGTGGTATACAAACGATATGGAAAAGCCATGGAATTTGAACGTTGCCTTCCATGCTTACTAGTTACAACTGAAGCATGGCATTGAATCATTCCCATGGATGACACCGAATACACTCCATTAGTACAGGCCACTAGCAAAGTTTTGCACAGACCGACACTTCATCTACATCACCGCGAGTAGGGATGAAAGTAAGGAGGAGCTGCAGTCCTACTATAAATTGATCGATGAAGACATGGAAAATATCACTAAAGAATGGTCAGCATGATTCCTTGTATCAGTTGAATATGTAGAAATCTCCGACCTCGACATCATCGGAACTCCTTTGGTCACTCGGACTGAGTATGACAGACAAAGCAGCGCAAAGAAAAAGAAGAAAAAGGAAGAATTCCAAGACATAGAAACTAATGAGGAGGACAATGCATCAGATGAAAGTAGGCCTGACTCACCTACAAGAGGAGGAGGAGATGAAGTGAACCAAGAGGAAGGCAGGGAAGAAGGAGAAAAAAAAGACAAAGGCAAAGCTACACCGCCGAAGGATCCCCTCACCACAGAAGAAGCATCGCAAAAGAGGAAGGTTTCCCCGGAGAAACCTTCGGCAAGAAAGAAGGATCGCACCAACAAGCCCCAGTCAAAGAATGTGCTCATAGTGGATGATGTTGATCTCATCATCGTAGCCGTAGAGGAAGCTTCATAAGACATCTTCCAGAGACATGTAGCAAAGAAGGAACCTATGTATGACAGAATAATGAAGAAGCTCAAGGACATACAACAAGCTATCCATTTGAGTCGTGCAGTACCAACTGCGCCTTCTTCAATGAAAAATCTAGAATTGGTGGATGAGCCCACCCAATTGTGAATGTTAGTAGATGTGACAGAGGCTCGACTTAGTCGAGCCCAAGAAGAAAAGGAATAGGATACATAAGCCATGAAGCAAGAAAAGGAGGATTCCTTAGAGCAACTTTGAGTTGCGCAGTAGGAGAAAGATGAACTTAGGGCGATGTTCGAGGAGGACAAAGAGAAGATGTAGAAATAAGAAGACCAGCTACTTGCAGAGTAGACTATGGTAAAAAAGGCAGTAACTAGAGCACTTCTCTCTATGTTGGGCTTGGCACAGGAGGAACCAGAGTCAACTGAAATGCAATTGGGGAAGCTCGTCGAAGCCATTCAACAGCTTCAAGCGTGGATAATAGAGTTAGAACTCCAAGTAGTACCTAACACTCCGCAAGAAGTGTGCGATTAGAGGGAAGATGCTGTCAGGAATGCAGTAGAAAGAATCAGGGCATTGGCCTCTGAGTGTAAACAATTAAGTGATCGAAGTGCGCAGACCTATGAGCACCTTGCAGAAGATCCGGAGTTGAGGAAATTTGAAGTACAGCTCCAGGAGGCGAAGCAGCAGGCGTCCACCGTGCAAGCACATATGAAGTTGCTTACTGCAGTTGAGAAGATGAAAATATCACAGGAACAATGCACAGTTTAGCAGCAGATTACTGCTATCCATAGCAAAGTCATGGAAGTGACACAGAGGCTCCAATCGGTGCAGGACAAAGCCTGCACATTTTTTGAAGAGATCGAAGGACAAGGCTCACAACTAGAATAGGTGGTCGCGACAGTGGAATAGAGCCTGGAAGGGCCTGTCATCGAGCAATTAATTCAGGAGTTCACCGAGCAGGAGGCTTTGGCGAAGCAATGAGTCAAGGCAGCTCAAGCTAAGCTCAAGGCCTTCGAAGCAGTGTTGCCCAGCTCGGAGTGACTCGGGATGAGTCATAGGTGAGTGTTGGGGGATTATTGGCCCTCAACCAAGTTTTGAGAGAGCATTGGTCATGTTTGACCATTTTTGGGACTTCGACAGGCTGGTCGAAGATGGATCGCCCAGGCGGAGCTGAGATCGCGGGATCTCACTTGTTTAGCGGGCTTTTTGGGATTTTAGGGTTTATGTAACGGGTATGGGATGTCGGCCCATGGTTTTACCCATGTTTAGGCCTTTTTGTAATGTATAAATAAGTAGATAGGACTTAGAGTAAAGTCTGTCCAAGTAGGCTTCATGCAAGAATATGTAAAGTTCTAGCTAAGTGCAAGTGATTGTAAGAGGCTTTGTGCACAGACTGTGTAAGGATTTGTATTAATAAGGAGTTGGCTTTGTGCCTTGACCTGATTTTGGGAAGGAGGATCCGATGGGCTGCACGCAGATCTCTTGTCCTCTTTGGAGTTGCGCTCTGTGGCTTTGTGCACAGCAGCCGAAGAATGTAGAAAGATTGAAGATTAATAAAGAAGAAGAATAAGTTGGTGGACGTAGCCCCACACTGGGGTGAACCACGTATATCCTGTGTTGATGTGATTTGTGCAATGTTTTTCATGTTGTTTATGTGTTTATCTGCTTAGTGCATTGATCTTGATGTATGTTAGATAGATGTATGGATTCTTAGTGCTCTATTGATGGTGAATGAATGCTAGATCTGAGTTAATGCTATGTGCTAAGCGATTGGAAGTGTTTGATCTGATTATTACTATGTTGTTCTTTACTTAGGGTTTGATCTGCGATGTGAATGATAATCCTAATCTAATGCATATTGTTGGATAAGTGCTCTATTAAGTGTTGTGATCAGTGTCCCAGCTAGGTTGTAGACACCCGAGTCCTACAAGCCCCCCTACCTCTACCTCGGGTGAGACTTCATCTGCTTCACAGGTGTTTCCAAAAAGGTCGGTAGTTATGGTTTTGTTGGTGTGTTGTCGAAGCATTGAACCCTGGGTCTGCCCCTGTCCCAACAAACACCAAAAGTTATGTGGGCCCTTATGGGTAATTTGGTACCTCAACTTCCCAGGGTCGTAACTTTTGAATACGACATATGTTTTAGGCGAGTGATAGCCCGTTGGAAAGGTCTTTTCGCGAACTACACATTACATCGTCAAAATCTAACTCATTTTATAGTTTAACTATGGTAAGACAAAAAACATTGTTTAGGGCCCCAAAATGGCCATGGAAGTAAAACAAGATGCGCTGACATGAAAACATACAAAATAAGCCAGTTGAATTAAGTGGGAGGCCACCGATATCCACCTGGTAGATGTGTAGGGCTTCAGACAGCCCCGAAAGTGTGGAACCCACAATTACAAAGAAGAACAAAAGAATGTGTTGAACTAAAAACTGTCAAGAGGAGCCAGTTGGAATAGGTAGGTGGCCACTGATATCCACCTGGATCATAAATCCATCGATACATTTTATTTAAAATTTCTACAAAGAAGGTATATTTAAATTTTAACTTTTCAGTTCTTTGTTTATATATTTAAAAGTCAATTTGTAAATTAATAACAAACAATATTCAAATTCAAATTTGTCCAATAATAAAATATTGATATATAGAGATCTAGTCTATGTCTTGGTCTTCATATTAGTTGTTATGGTTTTATCTATAAAGTGATGTAGTCCTTATTGTGATGATGTCTCTTTGTGACAATGTATTCAATGGTAATCAATGGCAATCAAGCCACAAGACAATTGATAAATTAACATAGAACAATTGGCAATAGTAGGCAATTGCAAATTATTATTATTGTTTTATTTTTTTAAATTATTTTTGTATAGTGATAATTTGATGTCACATCACAAAAAATTAATCACCTCATAGATATCAACTAATCTTAAAATAAAATTTTATATTTCAAAAATTTTAAAATTATTATTCAATATTTTTTTTTGTATCTGGCAGAATCGACAACTGGGCGGTCTTGTACTCGCGTGACATGGGGTCGATTCTGACCACTACCACTATAACCTCCAGGTGCCATATTTATGCCACTTCCACATAAACGGGTAAGTCGAGGGGATTTGAACTCGAAACCTCATCGAACATAACAATTCATATCACGACACTTGCCAATTGAGATGCCCCCCGGGGGCTAAATTAATATTCAATATTAAAAATATTAAATTTATTATATAAATTTTGCAAAAATTCAATAAAATTTATAAAAAATGTAAATCTATTGTAAACAAAAAAATTCAAATTAATTTTATTAGAAAGTGATACAATATATTCTAACTGTATAAAAATTACTTGTCAAATTTAACATGAAAATTATGTCATTTTTTTTTAATTATAGGGTAAAAAAAAATCATAATATGTTCTACTCATCATTGATTTTATGATTTTTGCTTTATTGGTCATTTTTCCATGTACCATGACAAAAAATATATATATTGTTAGCATTTTCTCTAAGTGCCATATTAGTTAAAAAATAGAATTGGGCACAAAGATCCATGTTACTATTAAGGCATGCATGTATCACCTATTGACTGACATTTTAAATTGGGATGTTTATAGTAGTGATCACTAGGAAGAAAATGTTTTGGTTGTAGTGAATCCTCTTATTGCTAAAAAAAATGGGAGGTACAATTCCAATTCAAGTCAGCCCCTGCCTTCTCAAATTAACTTGCTTGGGTATGCAAATGGTACTTGAAAATCTTTAGCATGCATTTCTTCTTTCTTCCTATATTGTATACTTAACCTTATTGATTTCATACACAAGCATAAGAATTTCATGTTAGAACTACTAACTTTTGATTATCTTAAGGTGGAATGTGACTTTTAGTTTGAAAACTTGAATGTTTGGTGTAGGTTACTTTATTATCATGAAATAATCTCTTTAAACATTTTAAATTTACAAGCTATGCAATCCTCATGTAACTTTGTTCAAGTTTTAGCTCAATAATTATAAAAGAAATGTTGTGTATAAAATTTTGTAATCTTGCAATGAGTTTGTATTTTAAATAAATTTACCAAATATTTGCAATGTGATTAGTGCATGACCACAATCACTTTCTATTTCACTTAACAAATATATGATCTTGTTTGTATTTATATTGAATTGTTTGATCAATACAAGAGAACAGTCACTTAACAAATATATAATCTATGTTTATATCTATATTGAAGTTTTGATAGGGTGGAGAGAGAGGGAGGAGGGAAATAAGGGGAGGGAGGGAGGGAGAGAGACAACACAAGCATAAGAAAGTTCAAGAGTGATATGGAGAGAGATATAGAGGGAGGTAGAATGAGAAAGAAATAAAGAGGGTAAAAGAGAGAGGGTGAGAGTGAGACTAACAACAATGAGAGAGAGAGAGAGAGAGAGTCCAAGAGGGGGGAGATAGAGAGGGAGTGGGTGTGAGAGTGTGAGACATGGAGAGGAAAGTTCTAGGTCTAGGTTATGGTCTAAGTCTAGATCTAGGTCTTTCCATTCCTTACCATGTCTAGGTCAAGGCAATGTCTTACTTTTTCATGCCTTGCCTTGCAATGTAATAAACTTGCTAGTGTGTGTTAGAGAGAGAGGAAGACAAAGAGGGGAGGTAGAGAGATAGTAT
>ML784150.1:29627-79454 GCA_009831015.1 Picea engelmannii | reverse complement strand
TGGTCATCAACAATGTACAACATATGAACAGTAAAAGTAAAAACCATCAGTCACACATGAAGTACACACAAAGACAGATTTTCACGAGGAAACCCATAAAGGGAGAAAACCTCTTCTTCTTCGAAATGATAGGCAGTCTTTTGTAGTTCTGTACATAATTTACAATTGAGCACCAACTCAATGTGAGGCTGCTACCTATGTCTTACAGGCTGCAACTTGTTTGAGAGCTCCAACTCTCTGGTTTCTCTAGCACCCAATAGAAGGAAGCACCAACTCCCTGATTATTCCAGCACCAACTGGATGGAAGCACCAACTTCCTGAATATTCCAGTACCAACTGGATGGAAGCACCAACTTCCAGTTACACAGGCTCCAACCTGCATAACCGAGAACACCTGTTCTCCCTAGCACCACCCTGCCACCCTTGTTTCTCTGGCTACAACCAGATGGAAGCTACAACTTCCTGTGTTCAAGCACCCACTTGAACTTCTGAGGACAACAATCCTCCCGAGCACCTCCCAACCTCCCTCAAATATCAAATAATGAACACATAGACAATTACACAGATAAATCAATTCTTACCAATCTTTCTTTGTATTTGATCTTCAACAAACTGTTCTGCAATTCTTTTATTCTTCTGGATGTTTAGTAGGTCAGCTCTACACCACCTTTTCTGTTCTGCTCTATCTGTCCTTCTGTTCTGCTTATGCTCTCCATTTCGTCTCTCTCTGTGCATTTGCTTCATTTCCTGCTACGCCTCTGCTCCTTTTCCTTTTCTTACTGTTTACTCATTTTTCCCTTGGAACAACCAACTGGATTCAGTCTCGTTCATATTATTTTATACCAGCTACCTTGATGATTCCACTTCCCTTTCCAATGGGAAATCCAAGGACATCTGTCTTGGCAACTGAAACACTAACCAATTCGTCATCATGAGTCCGTTACACTTAACGGATTCATAACTGAAGCTTTAATGTGTGAAGAAGAACAACAGCCCTCCGATCAATACTCGATCCAACGGTCCAAATCTAATCGGGATTTCACTCATCGCGATTTCGGCATTTGCGATGTCAAAATTCACAAGTCCTCCGGACTCACGATTCTCCGATTCCCGATGGCTCCTTTCATACTCTAGCCCTCCTGAGCTTAGCTCCCGGTCAATGTGACCGTCACTCCGTGACCACATCCTTATCTATGACAGCTGGCCTCCACTACGCCACCGTCCTCCTTCGTTGTTGTGATGACATCTGGCCCCCACTCATCGGGGTTTCGCGGATCGCGATTCTGACTTGCACAAAACTCTTGTCAATGGAATCCCTGATTTCCCGATGAACAAAATGCCGACGGCGCCTTGATCTTCGACACCTGTCCCTCAGATGGACGGTCCCGATCCCTCTGGGATTTCGAGACTTTCGATATCAAGTGACTTTGTCATTTCAAAGTCTCGATCGTCGATGCCTCTGCTGACGTCACACGTGGTTTGACACGTGTTAGATCCTGCCACGTGTCACTCTGATTCGTGACTTACATGTTCCTGAAGTGTTGAATCTGCCTGACACTTGTCATTCCCTGGTTGTGCCACGTGTCCCTAGCTGACGTGGTCTGCTGTCGTGAGTTGGATCAACAGTCTAGATCACATGTTGATTCTGACGGTTCAGAATCAATCGCGATTTCGCATATCGCGAAATCGGGGTTTTCGTTGCATTGTGTTCTTTGCATATTGAAATCCCAATCCCCGAAACTCCGATGAAGCCTCCTGTCTACAAGTGGATGGTCCCGATCTCTGCTTGATTTAACGGCTGCGATCGAATCGCGAAATCACATATCGCGATTTCAGGATTTTCGATGTCAAGTGAATTGGACATTTCAAAGTCCCGATCCCCGAATCTCCGATGACTTATCTCGCTCGCAACTTCTGCAGATCTGACGGTTGTCGGTCTTTCGGGAAATTTGAATGGGATCCAACAATCACTGGATCTCTGTCTTCCTTCTTCTCTGTAAACTCGTGTTGCGCGCGTTTTCTTCAATGTTGTTCCTCCTGAGCTTTTATGTCCGAATCCCCAAGGGGTTTTATCCTTCTTATCCTTCCATCTCCATTGTTTCCATTAATGACAACAACCATCAACACGCATTCGTTGCTTGTTCAATATTTGCCAACAGGGGGGGTGGTGATAGAGAGTTAGTGGGTGTGAGAGTGTGAGGCATGACAAGGAAAGGTCTAGGTCTAGGTATTTCCATGCCTTGTGATGTCTAGGTCTTGCCATGTCTAGGTCTTACCATGTATAGGAGTGTGAGAGGGATAGAGAAGGAGACAGAGAGGGGGGTAGAGAGAGACAGTGAGAGGAAGGGGGGATAGATAGGGAAGGGAGGTAGAGAGAGGTAAAGAGAGAAAGGGGGGAGAGTGGGGGAGAGAGAGGGAGGGAAATTCAAAGTGTGGGGGAGAGAGGGGTAGATGCAAGAGAGAGAGAGATAGAAAGAAATAACAAATTGGAGATATGATATAAGAGTGCATGCGTTCTCTTTCAAACACTTGTGCACTGTTAGGAACGTGTGCACTTTCCTAGAGAGCATGTGTGCTCTTAAGAATGCATTCATATTCTTTTGAATTCAAAATTATTTTCAATTTATTTTTGTCTTTGCATATATCAAAACCCTAGAATACATACCTCTCTTATTTCTGCTATTACTTTTTGTAGGCTTAACCATTTAACCTCCATTTTTGTGAATACATGTCTATATCTCTGTTTTTTAAGTTATTTTTCTATAGGCTATAGAATTCCGTTGTTGACGAAACTACAAACATAGATAGAGTCTACTATGCAAATTCCATATATATATATATATATTCAAATTAATATGGTTTACTATTTTCAATTTATTTGTCTTTTTATATATCAAAACCCTAGAATACATACCTCTCATATTTCTGTTATTACTTTTTGTAGGCTTAACCATTTATATGTAGCACTAGAGGAGATGGATATGTACAATCTAAAAAAAAAAGAAATTATTTTGATCATGTTAATACCCTCTTAGCCTACACGAAGCATTGTAATTTTAAGGATATATTAACTTTTGTAATTTAAAAGTATTATAAATTTCCAAAAACTGCAGGTCATTAGAACAACAGTTCTCTACAATTATAGAAGTAATATTATAAATTCCAAAAACTACAGGTCATTAGAACAACGGTTCTCTACAATTATACAAGTTTTTGGAGTGAAATTCCATCCTTAAGGTACTCAACACTTGTAGGAACAAAGACATATACCTTATATTTTTCATGCCATTGTTAGAAAAATCAAATTTCACTTAGTTATTCACAATTTCTATGAATAAAAAATGTATATTCAGAAAGCTAATTCAATTTCCTATGTTTCATCTTCTTACACCATATTCAAATTCATTGTAAAAGTACCTTGAATAATCCCTCCAAGTTACCAGATTGTTGTTTTTTATGTTTTCATTTCCATCATGAGAAACCATCATTAGCTTGCACCCACCCAATAATTATATTAGTGACTGATATATAATGATCCATCTAATTCTTTTTGAACATTTTTTTTTCAATTGTCATTTCAATAAATTTAGTAATCAAATTAGGTTATATTGTATATTTTTAGTCCATAAATTAGAAGTGTAATTTATTGTGCATGTGTAAATTGTAAAAAACATCAAACCCCCAATGATAATATGTTGTTTTAATTTTAATTCATAAATTATTTCAATAAATGTATTTGTTTTTCATACTATTTTGAGTTTTTAAATATTGTAAAATAAATTTATTACAAACTATTCAAATGTTATGGATCTTAAAAAAAAACATTTAACTGAAACGGGTAATTTTATTAGAGAATTGAAACCGGTTGGGTCGAGGCCAAATCAACCGTTTAACCTTTCTGCAAGGGGACATTACATGGAACCTACTTTTCGCTTAACCTACCAGGGAACAACACAAAGGAGCAGCCCAAGGGAACAACTACGAGGGAACAACACAAATAGCACAAGGGAATAGAACAAGGGAACAACTCAATGGAACAGCCCAAGGGAACAACACAAGGGACATCCCAAGGGAACATCCCAATGGAAAATCACAAGGGGACAACCCAAGGGAATAGCCTGAGGAAAAAACACTAGTGAACAAATCATGGGTACATCTTCTCATTTAACAGAGCTAATATTACAAGATGGGGGTCCACAAGGGGCATTCGTCATTAAGCAACCCATATTTTCCTGTGCATCTACTTCCTTGTTCGATCCACAAAGGATGTGGAAAAAACGAGGGGAGGATAAGTCTTGCAGCACTTGACGAAGTCTTTGTAAAGCCTTGTTGAATACTGGATTGCCGAATTTATCATGTGTTTAATATCTTAATCAAGATTTCAGAATCTCCAAAGATTTGTATTTCTTTAATGCCATTTCCCGCGCTATCTGACAAGCTTTTAGCAGCCCAAGAATTTCAGTCTGATTATTTGTTCTCTAACCAAGACCCCAGCTGAAACTGTATTTTCGAATTCCATCCGAGTAAATTACTCTACATGCTCCTACATTTCTTGGGTTTCCCTTGGAGGCTCCATCGGAAAAGATTATGGCTATGCCTTGATTCCTCCACCAATATTAAAAAACTGCATCTTTGTCTCGCAAACGCCAACTTGGAGCTTTTGAAGGGAGAACAATGATTTGAGTTATGTCTCGGAAGGTGAAGGTTCCAGACCATTTATTTTCTTCAGGGAGAAGAGTAATTTCTTTCCTGGCAAAGTGATTTGCCATTGTTTCGAGAAGGAAAGATTTTTCTTTCGCAACCACCATTGAGAGGGAAGACGGCGTGTTGTTGAAGATCTGATTGTTTCTGTCCAACCATAGTTTCCAGCAAGTGTATTTGGGGATGGCCTGCCAAATTCCTCTCCAGGTTGGACTGCTTTGAATCTCTTGAGGATAGTGCACCTTCCATGAGGAAAATAACTCAACCATTGAGATCTGTCTCGGAGTTGTGCCATTGTAGCCTTGAAGAGAGATTCCCCATACTTCTTGAACGAATGGACAGTCTACGAATAAATGGTCCATCATTTCAAGTGAATGGAAACACATGGGGCATCTACGAGGACCTATGAAGCCTCGTTTTGCCAGATTTTCACCTGTTAAAATTTTCCTGTGCATTAAAACCCAGCTAAATAAATTTACTTTAGGGAGGCCGAGAGGGTCACATACTTGCTTCCAGAGTTTCATTTTCTCATTCATAGCTTATGGGGGATGCAGAGAGTTATATCCTTGGGTACTGAGTAGATACCAGATTTTCCCCATCCCCATTTATCCCTTGAGAGGAGAAGTATAGGTGCACAGTCCGTCAACGCAACAAGGAGGAGGGATTTTTGCAAATGCATTTGATTTGGGACGCCCGAGAGATCCCATATTTTCCATCTTCCTGAATCATCCCACTCAGAGATGTTTGAAATCTTGTTGATTCCACGCTGAGAGAGCCACGTGCAAATCTCCTTGAGATCTTTTGATTCGATGAGGGGGGCGTTGCCCATAATGTTGTCTTGCCACAACACATTTTTTTTTCCATTCCCTGGGATTCGAAATAGATGCTTCTGAAAGGGTTCTAGTCCGCGCCTGTAGAGATTACATCTCGAGGTTCCTTTGGGGATGTTCGCTGCCTGGTGGTTTCTCCAAGAGGCGCCATTGAGATATTTTTTTATTAAGAGATTTCTTACTGGATGTCTGTGGTTCACATAAAAATTCCAGATGATTTTTCCTCCCAATTCTAGGTTTACAAGCTCGAGATCTCTTACTTGTAGGCCACCTTCAGCATAGGGGCGTTTGATAGTTTCCCAATTGACCAAGTGGTATTTATTTTGGTTTCCTTTGCCTCCATGCCAGAGGAAGTCTCTAATCATCTTTGTGATCTGAATCGAGATCGCCTTCGAGGCCAAGAGAAAGGAAGCCTGGTAGATTGGCAGGGAGGACATGACTGATTTTATGAGAGTGAGTTTCCCAACATTGGTGAGCCACTATCCGCCCCAAGCTGAGATTTTATCTTTGAATTTTCTTACAATTTCTTCCCACAGAGAAGCTTTGTTGGAGCCTAGGGTTAAGGGGAGTCCCAAATACTTTATTTTTTCCCAAGAAGCATAGCCCGAGAACCCCAGGTAAAGGGATATTTGTTGAATAGTTTGTTGTTTTTCATTTCACCCATATAGTGCACTTTTCCTTTTATTGATGAGCACTCCAGAGATGCTGCTGAAGTTTTGAAGTATTTCGTTGAAGTTTTTTTCAATTTTTATGGAGGCTCCACCTAGCAAGAGGGAATCATCTGCAAAGAGTGTGTCATTGATTGGGTCAATGCCCTTCGTCAGCCTAATGCCTAGGACTGAACCAATCCTCTTTTCAGCAGTCAACTTTCTGCTGAGAGTATCAGCCATCAAGATGTACAAGAAGGGGGAAAGAGGGCAGCCTTGTCTTAATCCCCTGGAGGCCTGAAAATAGTTTGTTGGTCTGCCATTTACTAGAGGGGCTATCCAAGGCTTTTCAGTGCATGCTTTTATCAAGGAAGGAGAACTTTGTAAAGGAAGGATAGGTTTACCCTGTTGAATGCATTTTCCATGTCGAGCTTTATCATCATCCCTTGCTTCTGTCATTGTTGACTGGACTGCATGGCTTCTTGGACCTATATGACATTGTCGAGAATATGTCTCCCCTTGACAAATCCACCTTGCATAGGGGAAATGAGATTCTCTAGCAGGGGCTTGATTCTATTTGCCAAAATCTTGGACATAATTTTATAGGAAGCATTGCAGAGCGAGATAGGCCTGAATCTTTCGAAGGAGCTAGGATTAACTTCTTTGGGGATTAAAGCTAAGAAGTTGGAGTTAGTGTTGCCTCCTACCTTAGATATTTGATGAAAATCTTTAATCATCCTCAGAAGGTTAGTCTTGATTATGTCCCAATATGCTCTATAAAAATGGATTGTGAATCCGTCTGGTCATGGGGCTTTGTTAGGCTCCATGGACCAGATGACATTGTTGATTTCTTCTTTAGAAAAGGTTTCATGACGGATGAATTTTCATTCCTACTTATGAGAGAGGGGATGTGTGAGAGGAAATTTGAGATAACCTCTTCAGAGTCGAAGCCTTCTTCCTTGTAAAGTCTCTTGAAATGAGTTTTTGTTATGGCCTTGAGCTGCTCAAGCCCTTTGTGGATCATTCCATCTAAGGAAGCAATTTCCAAAATGTGGTTTCGGGAGAGGCGAGTTTTGAACTATCGATGAAATAATGAAGTGTTTCGATCTCCAGCTTTTAGCCACAAGCTTCGAGACTTAAGTCTCCAACTTCATGACGAAATGCACAAAACATTTTTCTTTGGGCAACTTGTTCTTTCTCTAAATCTGAGTTGAAGATGTCTTTGATTTCCATTTCAAATTGCAAATTTGATAATTGTTGAATAGTCTCTTGTCTGTGTCTAAGGGGATTATTCATGGGATTTTTAACCCAGGCTTTCAATGCATGTTTTGTTGCTTTTAATTTATGCTCCCACACAAATCTTGGAGACCCTGAGATAGGAGAGGACCATGCTGAATGGACTGTTTCAATAAATCCCTTCTTTTCTATCCAAAGAGGGTTGAACCGGAAGGGGATTGGGCCCATATTTTCTTCTTCTTCCAAAATCAAGAGGATAGGTTTGTGATCGGAAGTCATTTTTGGAAGATATTATCCTCCTTTCCTGAAGAAACGAGCTCCGAATTAAGAATTTGTCCAAGCAAGTTGAGATGTGATTAGCCCCAACTCTATTGTTTGTCCAGGTGTAAAGACCTTTTGAAGGTTTGGAGTCAAGGAGATCCCACTGATGGACTAGCTCCTCAACGAAGGGAAACATTTGGTCCCTGCTACTGTTGCCTCCCCTCTTTTCTTTTGGTTCAAATATAAGGTTTAGATCTCCGGCTAGAATGATGTTCGAGGGAGAGAAAATCTCTAAAACATCTGCTAGCATTTGCCAACAATCTTTCTTCTCAAAGTACCTGACAGGAACGTAAAGATTGAAGAGTGAGAGAGAAATCTTACTTGGAATATGTCGAAGTTCAGTGAATATCCAATGTTGAGTCTCGAAGGAGCTTTCTAATTGAAATTTGTCCTTCATCGACAAGGTTGCAAGGCCACCTCAAGAGCCCCTTGCACTGATGGTTTTCCCTGCATCTTTCTTCCATTTCTGATTGTTGATTTCTAGAAGGGTGTCCCATTCAATTTTTGTCTCTTGCAACAAGAGAATCTCGGGAGGGTCGATTTTCATAAGGTCTTTGACTGCTTCGGCCTTCGAAGGATTCCCCAAGCCTCTGCAATTCCAAGAGACTATAGGCATTATTTACTGGAGTGGGGAGGACCTCCCTTGGGGGGCCTTGTTCTGGTATTCCTTCCAATGGGCATTTCAATGGTAGGTTGGCTTCCTTGCATTTTTTGTCTCTCTGCTTCTTCTTCTCTTGCTTCTTTATGATATTTTCTCCCTGCTCTTTTTTAGGGTCTTTCAAAAGACTCATCCTCCAAAAATCCAGAGTTTTCCAACGATTTCTTTTTTATTATATCCGCGTAGGAAAGGGAGGAGGAGGTTCTAATTGGGGAGTCGGGATGAGTCTCAACATTGTTTTTCCTATTGTGGGAGAGAGGATCTGTTGTTCAGGTTCCTCGATCATTGGATCCAAATTTTATGGGGGGCTGCTAAGAATTTCAAAGGGGTTTTTGGAAGCCTCTAGGATTGAGAGGGCTGAGCTCCCTTCCCCAAGGGAATTTCCTGTAGTGGGGGTGCCAAACCACTTTGACGTTCCTTTCCCTTTGGATCTACTGTTGTACTTTGACGAGGCTGCTTTCTGAACCTGTTTCCACTGGTCGCCTTTCAAGTTTTCCACCTCCTCCTCGGCTTTCTTTTTGCAATGCCGAGCGAAATGACCGTAGCCATGGCAATACCTGCATTTAAATGGAAGTTATTCATAGTCCAATTATTGGATGGAAGACCAGTCTGCAATCTTTAGTTGTATGGCTTCAGGGAGTCCAACCTCTAGGTCGACTTCCACGCATATTCTTGCACAGGAATATTGTTCCTTTCTGTCTTCTTTGTCTATGTATTTTCCGAGAGTGTTTCTAATGGCTTCTAGGGACTTCGGATTCCAGCAATGCAAGGGTAAATGAGGAAGACGCACCCAGACCGGAACAACCAAGGGAACGTCTTGTGTTGGATCGAAGTCTGGAGACCATTTGTTCAAATACATGCCTTAAGGGCCCATAAAATACAGTGTGTTCCTGAAGATGAGATTTATGTCTTCTAGATTGTCAAAAACAAAAATAAAGAATCCCCTGCCAACCAGATGGCTTCTGATGTCTTCCTTGACTAGAGGACTCCAGTTTCTTTGCACTCACGCGTTTATGGCTTTGGGAGAAGGCCATAAGCCCGTGAACTGTCCAATGAGCCCCCGCTTAGCCAAGTTCAGAGCAGATCTGCAGGTTTCTTCTGTTGGTAGGTCGATTGAAGGGATGTTGTCCAGTTTTTTAACAAATTTCTGGAGCGAATCAAAGGTAGGTTGTTTGTTGCATGCGACAAATAGCTTCCTGAATGCGTGTGGAAGAGGGGGTGGAGGAGCCTCGGGGCCCCCTCTCGGGGCCATGGTAAGAGGAAAGGTAGGAGTGCACGTGCGGGGCCTAGGGAAGAACCCTAAAAAAAACTTGCATGGAACTTAAAAATTTTGAGTTGATACAAAATTCAATGATTTAATATTTTTCATATATTTAATACTTTTATAAAACTAATATTTAAATTATAAAATTAATTTTAAAATGTGCTATAGATTAAATTGTTTTTACTTGTTTTTACAATTTCCAAGGAAATAACAATTTCACTTTTGTTATGTAAATATCATTTTTAAATATAATAATTACATTATTTATTATTATTATATATATTACATTATCATATATATTGTAATATTTTTTCATTTATTTGTTATGAAATTTTATTTGAATATAAATATATCTTTAACTGAATATTTTTAATAAAATAATATTGATTCTCAATAAAAAAAAATTCACTCCAAAAATTTTACATAAATTTATTCGAGTCCCTTTTAACTCTATTTTGGTAGATTAAAACAAAGATAAAACAATAATAACACTTCATTATATATCAATATTACATATAAATGCATCGAGGAAGATAACCACGTGCAAAAAAATTTAATTAATCTTCTCAAAATTAAGAATAATACTACATAAACGATGTATAAATCTCTATGAAAAATATTAGCTGAAATGGATTTATCACTAGCACAGCCACTGTTTACAGTGGTTGATGAACGCCGAAAGGCTGAACTTATGGAGGAGGCAATCGGGCAGTTTCCGGAAATCCTAGGCGCCTACGAAGTATTATACGATCTCCGCGAACGTTCCTGGTATGATTGTTACCGATCCCAAATCCTCCACGCTTCAGCTTTATCATTCTCCACGAAAAGATCTGCTTCCTTGTCCGCCAAGAGAAATTCCGCTTCCTCATCTTCCACGAAAAAACCCGCTTCCAACTGAAAAATGGAATATGAATTGCGTGGACAACTGGAAAATGAAACGTGTCCATAGTCAGAAAATGAAAATGAAACAAGCCGATAGTTGAGGAAAGTCAGAAATGAAACGCTCAAAAAATGAAACGCATCTACAGCTGAGGTTAATCATTTAAACGTGGCAATCATATAGTGCTACAGTTATTTCTTAATATGATTAGGTAAATGTTAAAAAGTAAACACTTTAACTGATGCATTCAAAAATACAAGGAAGTTATGAAGAGTAAATCACATTCATTGATTTGGGAGGACCATTAATTGTGCCCATTATCAATAGGTATACTTTCATCGTAAAAATATTATTATCTGAAATATGAAATGGAATTATCAAAATATATTTTATTATCCGAAATATGAAATGGAATTATAAAAATATAAAATATATTTTTGATCGGGAAATATGCGGACTTTACATCAATATTGACTTTACTTCACGTCAATGTTCGAAAATTTCTCTCCTTAACAATATTAAGGAAACAAAATAAAAAAAAAATATTCTAAATAATTAAAAACATTAGAATACTGTTCCAGGATCCGGTTCACACTATAGATTTATAAGAAGAATCATTAGCTTCCGGATCATGGGGGGGTTTGTACGGAAACATCGGGGAACGGACGGTTCAAACCTTACTGCGGTCACTCCTGGGACCAGGTCCATGGGAGCACCTGCCAAGAAACTTCCAAACTATATCTTAAATAAGAAAGGGTGCAGGATTTAGCAAACTCGCGGAGATGCTCCTGCAGATAAGATGCGTCTTGTGTGAATCCTTCGCTTCCAATCTGCTGTTACAACTGCAAACTACCTTTTCATGAAAATCGGTGGAACGATGGACAAATTTGGCTATAGCAAATCGGGCGGTTGGAGAGCACTACTAGGGCTGCTTCTGTGTTTCGTGACTGCAATTACTGCTCAACCAGGTTATTCAACATTATATATTGAAGAAACGGATTAATTTTTGAATCCTCATTTGAATACACTGTATTACGGGGCTCATTGTTTATTTGTTTTTCTATTTGGTTCACAAGATATTGTTTTACTAATTAATGTTTGGAATTATATCAGGGTTTCTGAGTATTGATTGCGGAGGTAAAACAGATTACACTGACCTAAACAATATAAAATGGGTCACTGATGCTGAATACATAGACCACCTGGGTGACACAGCAGACATAGGGGATGCCACTGAAGAATCCTATGGTTCTTATTTGACTAGTCTACGCTTCTTTCCAAAGCCTCTCAACAAGTCTTGTTATCATTTGCCTGTGGATCCTGGTGTGCCTTACCTCTTAAGATTATGGTTTCCTGTTAGAAATTACAGTAGATCCCAACGAATGCCAAGCTTCTCATTCTCTATTGAGACAAATGGGACGTTGTATATGAGAAACGTAACAATGTTGCCTTGTAAGTATGAAACAATATTGGCTAGTTCTGGCACAGTGCTATACATTTGCTTGATCAGAACCTTGGAGTCTGTTGATCCTTTTATCTCTGCTATCGAATTGAGGAAGCTCCATGATGGCATGTATGGACAGCCTAAGCCAGGAACAATATTGGAAAACATATGGAGAACTGATGTTGGTGGTGGAAATTCGATGATTAGGTGAACATTTTTACCCCTGGTAATTGTCTAGCTAGCGGTGTTGATACTCATTGTAATTAGTTTATAGCAATAAATTTATACCAGAAAATATATCTTTATACCATCGATTCCATCAACTGAAAAGAACGTTTATGTTGATGCGTACGGCTAGTTGTAATGGTTTTTTTGTAATGATTGAACTGAATGGCTTTGTATGATTAATTATGCAGGTATCCTCATGACAACTTCGACCGTATCTGGACACCTCATGTACCTGGAAATGTCTCAAACTCAGGCATTGAAAGGGAACCTATCGAGTCCACATTAATAAACAATACTAAAGACCTTCCTCCTCCTCTTGTCATGAAAACGGCTTGGTTATTAAACAGCTCGGATCCGGCTCATTTCTATCTAGGGCCATTCACAGGAGGAGGGAGAAAATCATTACTGTTTTTGTATTTTGCAGAGATCCAGATTCTAGATATGTCTCAATCCAGATCTTTTTACGTCACGGTAAATGGTGAGAAAAGGTCTGAAACCATTACTCTGCCGCGAAATTATTATGCTGTGGAGCTCACAATCCTATCCAATCAAACAGATGACTTCCAGTTCGCCCTCGTGACGGCCACTAATTCCAGCCTACCTCCTATAATCAACGCTTTTGAGTACTACACCCTCTTTCATACTCAACCGGCAACATATCCCCAGGATCGTAAGTGCCCTCACTAAACTTCTAATATTCAAAATTAATTAGATCGTTAAGGTAATCTGTGTTATCTGCATATTTCTAATAGTTGCCTATGCGCGTACATTGACTGCATTTTATATGGTTACGGTCAAGTATGATAATCGAATATCTAATATCTAACCAAATAGTTCTTAAACTACAGGTGAAGCTCTCGTCGGTATCAAAGAAATGTTCAACATGACCACTTGGATTTCTGATCCTTGCTTTTTGATCCCGTGGAATGGGATTAGCTGTCATAACCACGCTTCCGCAATAAGAATTTCGGAAATGTAAGTTTAATTTTTTTTTTTCTTACCGTTCATTGCTTTTATATGGAATTGTAAGATGGTAATATTTCATGAAAATCCTTTCGTTGCCAGCAATCTGTCTGCAAGGAGTCTGAGAGGATTGGTTCCTGAGCAAATTGGACAATTGACTGCTTTAGCTAATTTGTGAGTATACTTTTATAATTTTTTATTTGTATTGATATTAATTTTTAAATTTATATATTTATGCCGAAAGGCGTACACCTATTGACAATGGGCAGATTTAATAGGGGTTTAGTGCTTAATAAGTTTTCTATGAACAGGATTAAATATGGCTAGAATATTCTTAGTAGTCACACAAAATAAATGGTTGTGATTTCAATCATTAACTTCCTAGCTATTATAAAGACATCAGTTTATGTGTTTACTTTTTTACATTTACCTAATTATATTTAAAAATTACTTTGATAGCTAACTGATTGCCACGTAAGTGATTAACAGAAATTAAAATATTAACACCAGATAAATGAAGCCCAACAGTTTATTTGTTAATAGATAATAAAATTTAATATATTCTCTTAAAGATTCATTTCATCTTCTCAACCTTTGGGCGTTCACCAGCAGCTATTTTTATTTTGCTGCTGTGCTAGTGTGCTTTTACAATTAAACTTACGCATTTTGTTTATTTTTATTTATAAATAAATTTTAAATTCTAAATATTTAAAAAAGAGGTGTTGACAATGATCCATTGATATCGAAATAACCAGGTCACTCAACAATAATCATCTGATGGGATCTTTGCCGGATTTATCGAAATTAACTATGTTGGAGAGACTGTAAGTTTCTTGTCCACCTAAATTTTTGACATTGTTGGTCGTTTCAGATTTTCCCACCTAAATTTTTGACATTGTCGCTCGTTCATATTTTCTTAAAAACTTTTTTTTTAGAAAATTAATTATCAACAATTTTTTTTTTTTGGGATGCAGACATTTACAAAACAACAACCTGAAAAGTAGTCTTCCAGACTGGTTATCTAGACTTAAAAACCTTAAAGAGTTGTAAGTTTTCTGTTTCCCTTTCTTTTTTTAATGCAAATTCTATATTTTATTAATTTCTATTTTTTATGTGAATATCACAGGTTTATAGAGAATAACAATTTCAGTGGGGAAATTCCTTCGCAACTTTTGTACAACCCTTCATTGAAATTCAAGTAATTACATATCTATTTTATATATTTATATTTGAATACAAAACAAGATTTTGATGGCTTGAATTTTCTTTCATATTGTCTATAATAGCAATCTAACAGACCATTATTATTAATCTTTGAAATTAGAATTATTATTAATGAAAATCTCTTTCTTTGGTGTCTACCAGATTCTCTGGAAACCCCTACCTATCTATGCCACCAAATCCAAACAACAAGAAATTGAGGGAACACCTTGTCCTCGGAATAACAGTCAGCGGAGTTCTACTCATCGGTCTATCGTTGATAGCGGGTATTTTTCTGTATCGCAAGAAGAAAGAGTGCGTCACAACAGAAAGCAATCTGGTGGAAAATGTTGTGTCGTTTACCTCCAACGAATGGACTGACGCAACGATTATGGTACCAAATTCAGCAAAGGCCTGTGCCTTCACTCTAGATCAGATGAAGACTGCCACACAAAAATTTAGTGGGAAAATCGGAAAAGGGAGCTTTGGATCTGTGTTCTTTGGTAAATTGTCCGAAGGAAAGGAAATAGCCGTAAAAGTTCTCTCCTTGTTCTCTAAACAAAGAGTTCACGAGTTCTTGAATGAGGTATTTCTAAGATTCTTAAACCATGTAATATTCTTCCATTTTGATATAGTATCACAATTCAGTTTCGAGCTGCAATCTCGTAGTGTCTTTAACCGTATTCACAGATAACCATGTATAGTAAAAACCATGACTCTCAGTTCATTTGATGGACAGATTGATGTTCTTTCGAGAGTCCATCACGAGAACTTAGTGACTTTACTGGGATATTGCAATGAAAGCAAACAACTTATGATCATCTACGAGCACATGTCCGGAGGGTCCTTAAGGGACCGGCTTTATGGTAAATATATATATCTTTCTCATAGATATGTTTGCTTGAGTAGGTGATAGAATACTGAAGATAACCAATTCTCATTTGTTCCTTTCCCAGGTCCTAATGCAGGTTCGGAACTAAATTGGAAAACAAGGGTCAAAATAGCTTTAGATGCAGCACAGGGTAGTTTTTTCATTTTTGCTTTCATTTTTAAAATTTAAACGCGAGTGGATGCCTACTTAAAAATTCAAAAGGAAAACAATACTTAACCATATTTTTTTATGCAATTTCCTTATGTAGATTTCTACTCTATCTTTTTAAAGGCATTTAATGCATAACCATATCTCTGCCATTTCTATTGGAAGGATTGGAATACATGCACTTAGTTTGCACCCCGAAGATTATTCACAGGGATGTGAAAACAGCGAACATTCTTCTAGACAACAATTTAAAAGGAAAACTTGGTGACTTTGGTTTTTCAAGGATATGGGTTGATGGAGAGGCTTCTCATGTTACTACTATGGTGAAAGGAACTGCAGGATACCTTGATCCAGAGTATATCACACACATAACCTGCACTCTCTTTACAATATTATTTATGGTGAAGGAATTGTATTTGTTGTAGAATCATACTTTCATTTTTTCGGCATTCTTAGTTCATATTTTCTTTCGGTTGTGTTTAACAGGTATTTTAGGACTCAAAGGTTGACTGACAAAAGTGATGTGTATAGTTTTGGAGTGGTTTTGCTAGAGCTCATATGCGGTAGACAACCTGTAGATACAAAGCTATCTGTAGATAAACTAGACATCATTCAATGGGTGAGGAATGTTATCATTAATCTTTAATAATATTAAAAATGTTTTGCAGTGAATCCAAATTAACAATAATATTGATGTGCCTATTTACAGGCTACACCTTTCGTGGAGATGGATGCAATTCCCGGCAAAATAGAAGAAATCGTTGACAAAAGGTTGGGCGGAAATTACAACATAAAATCCCTCACTCGCGTTGCCAAAGTGGCCATCAGGTGTGTTCAGGCTGAATCCCTTTGCAGGCCGGGTGTCAGTGAAGTAGTTGCAGAGCTAAGGGAGGCTATCAAACTTGAGGAGACTTACAGCAGTATTTCTAATGTAATTCCATAAGTTCACAACATTGTGGATCTGGACGGGAAGGAGAGTGGCTAGCCCATATCCTATTTCAAAACAATACGTGCATAGTGGTTTATACACACGCATGAAAAATGATACAAGCTATGCCAAGTTGCAAGTGAAAATAGTTTGACATCCACTCATTACTTTAAAGCAATGTAAACTAGTATGGATTATTTTAAGCTCAAAGATCTCTGGGCGGTACTATACTACAGATTCCAATGTTCCTTTGTCAAAAGGACAAATCTCTAAAAACAATGTAACACTACAAATCTCTAAAAACAATGTAACTAGGGAAAATACTAACCAGTTCAAAACAGAAAAGACAAAATTAGTATGCACTCAATGCAAAATACCAGCTCCTATGCATAACCAATTTAGCTAAATTTACATCAAGATACCATATAACAAACACCCAAAATCTTAAAATAAATCTAAAGTTAGTTGTGATATTAATCAGAAAACATGGCATCTCCTAACCAAGTTTTCCAGGTGTGTCAAGTCGGCCTTAATACAGCTGAGTGTTTTGTGATCCAATTTTAAACAAAACCCACAAATTTTAAGAAAAACAATTTCAATAAAAACTAAGCAGTTGAATAGTTTGAATTACATACTATAGACTGAAATTCTACCAAGAGGCTTAGGTAAGGTCTTTATAAAAGCAGCATACTTGGATACAATGAGGATCATCCCATGGCCTTGACACGGTATTCTTAATCAAGAAGTAGTGCCACAAATCATTTCAGTAAAAACTACCAAGAGGCTCATAACAGGTCTTTATAAAAACATCATAACTGGATACAACCAGGATCACCCGAAGGCCTTGACACGATATCTTTAATCAGAAAGTCGTCCACAAAATCAATTACTGTGCATGGTTCAATGAGAATCAATTGACGGCGTGTCTGCAGCCAAAAGTTACCAAAATGAAACTATCAATGGTTCTTGCAAGCAAGAAACAAGCCTATTCATTGAAAAATCTAGAGACGAATGTTAAGGAACAACAACCCAATTTGAGTGGCTCGCATACTCTAGTGAAATACACACACTCTCTAATCCCCCTCAAAATTTCAACATTTCTGGAAGAGAAAAGGACCTGTGGACCGGAGAATAGCTGAAAGATAATACCAGACTGCCAATTTCTCATTTGCTGACTCCTAGTTTTCCATAAAATGCAATATGTAATCCTGTATACAATCAGGACCAGTATTGTGAAAGGTAGTGTAGAATCTGTGAACTTTGTCGATGCATGGAGAAGAGTTCCAATGTTCTAAATGGCCCTGTAGAATAGGCTCGTGATAATAGTCAGACCCGGACATGCACCAAGCTGCATAGGGATCAACCTTTCCTCCTCCTCCCACAAAGGAATGGAGGGAGGAAAGAGGGACATAATTAGAATGACCACCAAAATCTTCCAACCCTTATAAAAGGAATGGGGAGGCAGCTAGGGTTGATATGAAAACCATTAGAAAAAATCTAATCCTTCATTTTGGTGAGATCCGACCATTGAAATATGTGATCCTCTGTAATTTAAAAAATATATATCGTGTTTGTCAATCTCGAAATATAGATAGATTGTTGTGGTATGTTTTATTAATTTTTAATATTAACTTTTAAAAGTAGGGGTGGAATGTGTGGGGATTTTCATTTATATGGGAGGAAAAACATAATTTACCTTTTGGGAATTGGAGATATAATTCAATAACCAAGTAATATCTTATTTATTAGGGTAAGGGATTGCAATTAATTGTGGATGCACAAGTTCAATTTCAAATAATGGTGGGAGACTTTAGTATAATGATCTAGTTGATGAGCAAAAAAAACTTTTTTTGTTGACTATTCAAACAGGGAAAATCAACAACCTATTTAGAGTCACACCTCTAATCTTCTATTCATCATCTCTTCATTGTTTACAATACAATATACATATAGGATCATGCAACATCCAAACCCCTAATCCATTAACCCGGATTAGTCAACAACCCTAATTCCTTAACCAGAATTAGAAAAACATTAGCAAAAACTATGTGCCGAAAATTCACCCAAAAACGGATGCAAAAAATGCCAATTTTGTTTTTTCGGAAGAGCTTCCCCCAATTCCTCAAACAAGGGGCTTTGTGGCTCCCCCTCTAATCCCCCTCCGTGCCCGACACAACAAAAACACTAGATCTATCCGTGCAAAGAATATAACACATATCCATCATTCTCCCACTTTTGTTTTCTTTGCATATAGGGGGTTACAGGGTTACATAGTCAACAATCTAGGGCCACAATGCACATAGATCCTCTGCACCAAGAAAAATTTTCAGTGCTCACAGATTATGTTCATGAATCTCCAACATTCTCTAAAGTGTCCACCTTTAGCAAGAACACCTTCTTGTCTTCAACCATGTCTCTCACAAAGTGATATTGAACATCAAAATGCTTTGTCTTTGAATGATAAGTCGAGTTCTTTTCCAATAAGATTGCACTATGATTGTCAGAATCTATCCTTACAACTTGGTGTACCAACCTAATACCTAAACACAATCTATGTAACCATATTGTTTCCTTACTTGCATGAGTGGTTGTCATGTGTTCATCTTTTGTAGTAGAGAGTGTCACTATATATTGTCTTTTGCTCATCCAACCGATTGCTCCTCCAAACAGGTTAAACACATACCTACTTGTAGATCTTCTACAATCCAGATCTCCAGCTCAATCTGCATCCACAAAGCCACGTATGTCCAACACTATGTCTAATCCTAATCTTCATTGGTAGCACAATCCATAACTAATTGTTCCATGCAAATACCTGAAAACACTATTTACTGATGTCCAATGATCCTTCCCTGGTTTTGACATACACATGCTTGAAAATCCCACTGCATTTGCAATGTCGGATCTAGTACAAACCATTACATACATCAAACTACCAACCACACTGGCATATGGAACACGAGATATGTTCTCTTCCTCTTCTTGTGTCTTGGGACATTGATATGCAGATAACTTTACACCTATAGGAATAAGAACCTTGACTAATTTACATTCTTTCATATTAAACCTCTTCAGTATTGTCTTGACATAATTGAGTTTAGTTTCTTGTTTGCTCGATCTCTTTTAATTTTCATGCCCAAAATGAAATTTGCAACACCAATATCCTTCATGTCAAATTTAGAGGACAATTGAGTTTTCACATTCTGGATAATCTCCTTGATGGTTCCTATCGGCAACATATCATCCACATACAAGACCAAATAACTGAGATGATCACCGATTAATTTGAAATACACACAATGATCCACTTTGCTCCTCGTGAAGCCAAGTCCCAACATATAAGTATCAAATTTTTGATACCACATCCTTGGTGATTCTTTTAACCCATACATAGATTTTTTCATCTTGCATACTAGCTCCTTCTTTCCCTTCACAGAAAATCCTTCTAGATGTTTCATGTTGATTTCTTCTTCTAGATCCCCATGTAGGAATGTTGTCTTCACATTCATATGTTCTACTTCAAAATCAAACACAAAAACAACAAATAAAAGAAATATAATTGAAGTTAACTTGGCAACAGGAGAAAAAATCTCACCAAATTCAATTCCCTCAACCTGGGAATAACCTTTTGCAACTAATTGAGCATTGTATTTCTCCACTTTGCCTTCTACATTCAACTTCTTGTTAAACACGCATTTTCTACTAATGGGATTTCTTCCAGTCAACAACTCCACTAGATCCCAAGCCTCATTCTTAATCAAGGTTTCCATTTCTTCAACCATGGCCTTTTTCCATAGTTTTCCATCCTCTTAATCCATCGCCTCCCTAATAGTTCTAGGATCATCATCAGTTATTGAAAAAGAAAAATTTGAATGGAAATCAGGTGCAGTATACCTTTCTGATTACATTCTTTCTCGAACCGATATCCTCAATACTATAGTATGGGGATCTTCTTCTTCTTATTCTTGTTCTTCTGTAGAGTCGGATTCATCATCCTTCACCTCAAACTCTATTTTCTTTGGTTCTTCCTTCCTTGATAGGGCTTCATGTTTGACAACATCTTTAATTTATCTAAATACCATATCTTGGTTATACACTACCTTTATAGTTTCTGGGTTCTAAAGCTTATACCCTTTCAAGTCATCTTTATACCTAATAAAGATACTTTTTTCAACCTTTTTATCTAGTTTACTCTTGTTTTCCTTTGGAACGTGAACATAGGCTTCACATCCAAATACCCTGAGATGTGTGAGAGATGATTTCTTACCAGTACATACCTCGTGTGGATTATTTTCATCCAATGTTGATGAGGGTGATCGATTGACCAGGAAACATGCAGTATCCATTGCCTCTGCCTAGAATTCATGTAATCTTAAGGGGTTGGAGGAAGCTAACCTCAAAGCAAGGATTAAGATTAAGGATTGGTTTTGGGGCCCTAACACAAGAAGACTTAATAGCAAGCAATGGTGAGAAAATTATCAAGAGGAATGAGGATTATGTGAAAGTAGGATGTGTGGGGAATAAAAGAAGAAAAAATACATTAGGGATTGAAAGGATAAGGTTAAATTGATCCCATGAGAAGATGTGGGCTTGGAAGAAATAACAATCATAATGGAACAAGTCTTAACAATGAGATTCATGAGCAAGCAAGTCATGAAAGTGTCATTGTACTTGTGGACATAAAATGAATGCTATAGGCATTTCAAATATGTGTTAAAGTTCCACATCTTGATTTTTGGATGGATAGCACTTGAATTTCTCTCTATAATGGATGTAGAAAGGATTCTAGCCCAAAAAATGGTTCTACGGCCTGTCTTTTGTAGATATAAGGAGACACAGACCTAGTTTCCACCCTCTCAAAGAAGCATCTTTTGTGTAGCCCATGTAGGTGAAGCTTCCAAACTCACCCATGGAACTATGGAGCACTACAGTGATGAAGGTAGTGGGAGACAATGTTGGAAAATTTATCAACACATGCATAGATTACCATTCCAAAGTGGACAAAAAAGGTCATAAAAAATTTAGTGGAATTAGACAATGTGGAGGAGCTTCTAGGAGGAATTAGAGATGAAGTGGGGAAATTGGAATTTCACTCAAGACTTGGATTATTGGATGGTTCCATTTAGATGTTTGAACTACCATATTGTGGGCCATGTTTGGAAGGCCTACCAAAGACCTAATAGGAAATGGATTTGGAGGAAAAAATATTAAAAATCGATCAAGCCATTGGAAAAATCAAGGTTTACTATCGGTATTAATGAGGTCAAAGGTGATGTAGATAACATCCTAGTGTATACTATTGCTATTCCAGAATATGAAGGAGACAAAAAGGGAGGAAAAAGAGGACCTCACAAGCTGTGAAAGGAAAGAGATGAAGATTGGACCCTCTATAGCATACTCAAGGTTGGGTATTCCAGAAGAGATGTCGAAAGAGGGTATGAACAACATTCTCCATGATCCCCTCTCTAAGTATTTCCAAACAAATATTCTTCTAAAAATTGTCTCTTGAAGGACTCCTAATCTCGAGTTAGTCAATGGCCAAGGAATCAGTAACCATTATTGATAAGGAAGAGACCATAACCCATAGGGTTTTAAAATAACTTACTAAGGATTCAACCCAAAGAAATAAAGGGTTCCAAAGCTTAGAGGAGTTATCTTAGTTAGTACCTCATCCCATGAGTTTGGAGGATCCATCCTTGAAGTAGGAGGAAGAAAATAGCCACAAAATAAGATAAGACCTAGAAAGGAGACCATACAAAAAGATCGACAACCATCTATCTATATTTTTTATATTGACAAGTACAATACATCTTCTAATATTAATAAGTAGATCAGCTTCTAGGTTTTTTATGTTACAAGAGGACTCAAACAAGAATACTTAATGTCACCCTTTTTATATTTATTTGTGGCAGAAGGCTTAAGTAGAATGATGTGATCAACCACAAGACAAGGCACTATTAAGGGAGTCAAAATAGGGAATTCCATTTTTTTTGCCACAATTACCATTTGTAGATGATGTGATGTTGTTTGGAATAATAACAATAAGGGAAGTTTTCCCCCCTCATCTGACATGAGGAAACCTTGATCACATTTTGGAAACTAACACTCTTCTAGAGCCACTCTTCTAGTGGAACATTCAAGTTCACATATGATGTGAAATATTTATGCTTAGTCAACCAGGTCTCAAATTCCATGATATCCTCCAGTGTTTGATACATAATGTCTTGGGCTTACAATGCACTTGCGAGGCATCTTTAGCTTTGATCATTCAATGGTACTACAACTCATTGTATGCACCCCTTAGATTGATGCACATGCAATCAGTTCTCTACACTTCCATGACTTGGTACTCTGTTTCATTTGCACATCATTTCAATTTTCTCCGTTGTAGTTTCATGTATGGTTTATTGCTTAGACATAGTGTTGTAATTCTAAACAAAGTTACCAACTTAACAAGAACTCTCTAGAGTTCTCGCTTTTCAGAGTGGTTATTTTTACAACTAAATTAAAAGGTGGTGCTACCAGTAACACCCTTTTTTTATGGTGGTTAAAATTTAGACGCATTGCGTTGCCAATTGATGTCATTGTGATGTCATTGTGGGCAAAGACTTTAAAATTTACCCTTGAATAAAAAAACGATGCTACCAGTAGCATTGGTTTCTTTTTTGGAGTTGAAATTATAACTTAATTGAAATCATGCCCTGGACAACTGATACCACCATCGATAAACAACTCAAAATCGAATCCTAAACCATTTTTTTTTAATTTACATTAAAAATAATAAATAAATTGGAAAAAAAACTTTGTAAGTTAGTTTAAAAAATAAATAAATAAATAAATAAATAAAGACATTAAAAACATCACCCCAACCCCAACCCCAACATCACCCCCCAAGCCCTCATGGAACTGCAACTTTCCATGGGACCATGGCCAAGCCCACGGGGGTGCCCAACATCACCCCTCAACCCTCCCATATATTTAAATAATTTCATTTTTTATTTTATTTTTTTATAAATTTTTAATTTTAATTTTTTTTATAAATTTTAAATTATTTTTGTGATATTTAATATATTTTTTAAGATTTTTATATAAATTTTTTATTGTTTAGTTTATAATTGTTTTATTTTTTTTAAATTCTCTTTTTAATTCTAATTAATTTTGTTTTGTTTTTTATTTTAAATTTGTTTCTATTTTTTTTTTAATTTTAGTTTGGTTTTAATTATAAATAGTTTTTATAATTATAAATTGTTTCTAAAGTATATATGCTTTCATTTTTTCTTTTAGTTTTTAAAGTTATAACTTAGGTATTTTTAATATTTTTGTTTTTATTTAATATTTTTTTAATTTCATTTATTTTTTAGATTTTTTTTAGTGTTTTTTTTTTTTTTAATAATTATTGTTTCAATGGTTTTTTAATTATTATTTTTAAAAGGAGGCATATATATTTTTTTAAAATTGTTGTTTTTAGTAGAAATTTTAAATTTTTTTCATATCATTTTATTTATTTTTTTCAGATTTTTTTTTTTTTAATTTAGGTTTTGAATTTGTTTTTTTAATGTGTTTTTTTCTCCATTTGAAAAAAAAACGAAGATTTTCTTTTTTTTATCTATTTATTTTTTAATGTAAATTAAAAAGAAAGAAAATGTTAGTCAATAAATTCAAAAGTGACAATTTAGTATCCAATTTTGGGTTTTTTTGTTGCATAGGGATCTTTTGTCAAGGCCACAGTTTCAATTAGATTGTAATGAGCAATAATTTTAATGTTTAGATAAAAAAAAAATCTTTAGTTACTGTCACTTTTTTTATTTAGGTATTGATTTTAAGGTTTTTCTGAGCAACTATTTGAGTTTTAAGGTCATGCTTGAAAAATGTTGTAATTTTAATCCACGTTAGAAAAAATGTTGTTACTAGTAGAACCACTTTTTTATCTGGGGGTTGATTTTCATGTTTTTATGCAAAAATATGGGTTTTAAGGGCTAGAGTTCTCATTTTGAGGTCACAGTTCTCGTTAAGTTGGTAACTTTGTTTTTAACTTAGTCATAACTATGGTGAACACTAAGTGGAATAAAAAATCACTTTGTAATAGTTACAAATTTTATCTCTTGCCTCGTCGTACCATGGTGGTACATATATTCTCTCAATAAGTGTGGCATCCCTTAGGTCAGTTTGTACCACTAGAAACCGGGTTAATATAGTGTGACACAAATCCCAAACCATACTTAACACATTTTCCATCATTCCCATTTTCATTCTATTTTTTTCCTCATACTTCCATTTATGATTGACTTGTTGTGTATCACTCAACAAGGTTCAAGAAAATCAAAAGAAGCCCAAAGTCAAAGAAATTCGGAAAAAAAGGTTAGAGGAAAGAGAAATAAATATAAAAGGCCATGTACCCCTAGTCCCGTGCCTAAAACTGGCATATCTAAATAAAGGGACCAAGAAAATAAAGAAAAAATGAAAGGGGAGAGTAAATGTTAAATTGAGGCTTAACACTCCCTCTCGAAGGCTCACATGTAGAGTAAATGAAGACATCTAGCTCTTGAAAGCTAGCCAAATGAAGACCTTTACATCATCATCATATCTATGTAGTCAATATATGAAGTCCCTTTTTTTCCCCTTTCTTCAATCAACCACCACTAACACCTTTCCATTCAGTTGTGACCCTGACTCTTTTCATAGGATAGAAAATTCTATAACATGCTCTGATTTACGAACGGTACCTACCAATATTTCATGGCTCTACATGCGAGTCTTGTTTTTCCTACTACCCCTGCTTGGATTTACTACCTGGTCTGCTTGCTTGGATTTATGAATGGTACCTACCAAATTCCAATCTTTGGTGACTCCACAAGCACATCTTCTTTCTATTGGATCAATAAAGAGACATGGAAATGGGCACCTAGATCAAAATTGATTCAATGCACGTTTGATTCTTTATTGTTAGACATTTGGCACTAAATAAGTAGTATTCAATTTAGACATTCATTTTTGTTGACAAGACATAATGTTATTTATATATCTCTTATGTATATGGTGTTGCACATCATAATGCACATGTGCACCAATTATTAGGCCTACAATTCTTATGGAAAAAATTTCGAGTAAGTTATATTTCTTTTAGAAAAATTGTTCGTTTTTGGGGGTTCTATCTATATATCTATATATTGATTGGACATTGCAAGGATATTCAGAAAACAATACTATAGTTTCATTGCACTTAAAAGACCAAGAGCAATCATTTGAACTATTGGACCAATTAGCCTGTAAGAAAGAAGAATGGATTGGTTGTATCTGCGAGATGCATCTAGAGGATCAAAGAGTAAATGGTCCTACTGGATTCCCTTCATATGATTCATATCTAAACTATAACATTGGTGAACCAATGCCACTAATGGGTGCTTGTTAAGTATACCTTATAAGGAGTTCTAATATGAGGACACAATTCTTCATGTGAGTTATGCATAACATGGCATGGTAGGAGTTGTGACTCCAAAAATAACTTAGTGTTTTGTACACAAGCATATTCATGTGAACATTGTTTCCATTTAGTTATATCAAGGTCGAATATGAGTTATGACTTTTTCTTGTGAAACTTGAATGTTAGGTGCAAGTTGTTGGGTATGTGTTATATTCTTTGCAAAATTGATCCCATGTATTATACACTGATATGGGAGAAAAGGGGGTGGTAAGGACCCCCTAGTTAGAATTTTTGCAAGGGTTCAAGGGAGGGGGAAGGAGCCCCTAAGAAAAAATAAAATTATATTTTTGACAATATTTTGCGTCTGTTTTTGTCAGTTTTTTGTCACATGGTTTTTTGTTGATGGTTTTCTAATTTTAGTTAAGAAACTAGGGTTGTTGACTAATTTGGATCAATGGATTAGGGGTTTGGATGCCACGAGATCCTATATGTATATTTTATTGTAAACCATGAATATAATGAATTGAATATTAGAGGTGTAGCTCTAAATAGGTTGTTGGTTTTCCCAATTTCGGTTTACAGGGTAAAAATCTTTGTGTAATGTGTGTGTGTGTGTCATTGTATCTTTGTTGTTTTATTAAGAATATGTTTATGGTAATTAATTGTACAAGGTTAAAATATACATTTGGTATAAGAGAAATTATTGGATTTAGGGGGGACCCATTTTATGGTCAGGGGTTTGGCATGGGTATGTGATAATCCTTGTTACAGTGGGATATCTATGGTATTGATTCTTCAGGTGAAAAGAAATGGCGGACAATTCGAAAATAGAGATCGAGAAATTTAATGAGAAAAATTTTGAGTTGTGGAAGCTGAATATGGAATCTTTGTTGGTAGAAAAAGATAAGTGGATCGCAGTGGATCCAGGTACTGCACCTACAAAAATGTTAGCAGAAGACTGGAAAAAGTTGGATCAGAAGGCGAAGAGAAAAATCCAGTTGTGTCTCCCAGATTTAGTATTACTGAATGTGTCAGGGGAAGCTACAACCAATGAATTGTGGGATAAGTTGGGGACTTTGTATCAATCTAAATCCCTGGTAAATAAATTATTCTTGTTGAATAAGTTGTATAACTTGAGGATGCAAGATGGATACTTGGTGACAGAGCATCTGAACGCCTTCAATACATTGGTAAGTTAGTTATTATTTGTTGATATTAATATTTTTTATGAAGAAAAATGCATCACTTTATTGTGCTCTTTACTAGACTCATGGGATAGTTTGGTTGTGGTCATAGGTAGTAATAAAACTACTTTAAGTTTCAATGATATGATCTCATCCGTGTTGTTGGAGGAGATGAGACGGAAGAACATGGAAGGACAAAGCACAAATGCATTATTTTCAAGAGAATTCTCCTAGAAAAGAAATAGAACTAAGTCCTCAAGTGGGAGATCTAAATATAAAGGAAGATATAAATCTTTTGGAAAGTTTGTAAATGTATGATGGAGACGTGGAAAAGAAGGGCGCTACAATAAGAAATGTAGATCCAAAAGTGTTGAGAGAAGAAAGGGATCTAAAGATGCTCCTTCTACAAAAGAAAAAAACATCCAAAGAAGAAGGATGGGATGTGTACTTGGCTTCTTCAATAATACATGCATATCATGAGGCATGGTTGGTTGACTCATATGCATCCTTTCATATGAATCCTCATAGGGAGTGGTTTTGGGAGTATCAAAGGTACGATGGAAGTGAATTTTTCCTAGGTGATGACTCGACAAAAAAATCATAGGAAGAGAAAAAATAAAGTTGAAGATGATGGATGGAAGGATTAGAACACTCCATGGTGTTCTGCACATCCTAGGACTGACTAGAAATTTGATTCTTGTAAGAAAAATGGACGGTGCAGGGTTAAAAATAATGCTTGAAAAAGAAACTCGTAGGATGGTTCAAGGAGAAATGGTGTTGTTGAAGGGAGATCGGATTTGAACTCCCATTGTTCCTAAGATTGGATTTGAAGAAGAAAAAACTCCTACAGTCTCTGGAGAAAAGGCTATGTTGTGGCATCAAAGATTGGAGCACATCAAAGATAAGGGATTTCAACTACTACATGGTAAAGGGATGGTTGAAAGTATGTTTAAATGCTCTTTGGATTTTGATTTCTATGAACATTGTGTATATGGGAGGCAGAATTGGGTAAGATTCCCTTTTGGTGCAATGAGGGCAGAGGGAATTTTACAGTTGGTGCAAAGTGATGTGATTGGACCTATGTCAGTTGCATCACTAGGAAAATTTGTGTATCGTGTCTCATTTATAGACGAATTCTAGAGGAATACAAGGATATATTTCCTCATGAATAAATCTGAAGTCTTTGACAGGTTTAAAGAGTTTAAGGCTCTAGTGGAAAATCAAACAAAGAAAAGAATTCAGGCGTTGAAGCTTGATAATGGTGGAGGGTTCTGCAGAAATGAATTCGAAGATTTCTTTAAGTAGTGCGGTATAGAAACGAAGAAGACTAATCCATATACACTTCAACATAATGGAGTTGCATAAAGGATGAACATGACGCTGATGGAAAAATCAAGGTGCATGCTCAATGGTGTTGGGTTAGGACAGGAATTATGGGCAGAGGCAGTGGGTACTACATTTTACCTGGTCAATCGATCACCCTCATCAGCACTAGATGACAAGAATCCACACAACTTATGGATTGGAAAGAAACCCTCTCTTACACATATTAAGGTATTTGGTTATTGTCCAGGATATAAGAAACAACAAGGAGATTATCCGAGATGAGAAAAAATAGTTTTCCTCTAACTTTGACATGAAGGATCTGTTAAGCACTCAACACACCCTAAAAGCCTATGTCAATTTTTTCTTTTTGGGTACCACTTGATATTTTCACTGTCTGATTCGACTTCATTGTGAGAAATTGTTTGTCTTTTCTTATTATCATGACTCTCCTCAGCTATTCAGGTTTGTTTGAATTTATGAAACACCATGACTTAAAAGGGATTAACACCTAAATAAAGAATCAATAGCCAAAACACTTCACCCGACGCACTCAAATTCTACATCAGAAGGAATTTGAAGATGGAAAATAACCACTCGGGAAACCTTAGTTGTCGAGCATCGATCTTCATCGATATCGGCAAAAGGAATTTTTTGTTTTACGACAAGTATTGCATAAGGATATCACCGATAGTCGATCCCCTTCGGCATTCATAAAAGACGAGAGGAATAGACGTTAACAAAGAACAAAAAGATATCGTCGATATTCGATGCCTGACATCCTTATCGGAACCGGGGAAAGCCTAAAAGGATTTCCACAAACATTCTAACCACGTTAAAAAGATACTCCCGATCTCCGATCCCTAATGCGTTTTCGGCATCGGGAGTTTTTTGAGGAAGTTAATCCAAAGAAAACACGTTATAGGTTTATAGTCGATCACCGACCCTAGATACTTTTTCGGCATCGACAAGCCAAGGTTTTTTTTAGAACGCATAACTTAAGGAAAGTCTCAATACCGATTAATACACACTAATTAAGCCACCAGCCTTCAACGCCACGTGTCTTTACCAGATTGGAGAACCGTACGGACTAGTTTTACCCCAAATTATTCTTTGTTCCCTAAGTGTGAGTCACACCTCTGAGTCAGCTTTTCCACGGTAGCATTGTACGGTGAAATCGATCGATAACGAAGATTTTTGCAGAAGGACATCAACAAAAACGTTCATAGCACATCATCGATCCCCTGATCCACCCACTAAGAGAGAGACACAATGGGATGTTTTAGTGTTAGATACGATTGGATTTTAAGCATTTAAGGGGATAATTAATACCAAATCCCGCATTATTTTCTACCTTGTGAGCCAATCAAAATAGTCATTTAAAATCACCGATAGACCACATCACCCTCCGCGCTTCTATCATCAACCCACGAGGAATTTAAGTTGCAGAGATTCGGTGGCACATTTGTTTAAATTTAAATCATCACCCAAATTGAATGGCTGATGTGACATGGTAAGTTCTTGCCTCGTTTAAATTCTCTTGAGCCGTTGCAAAAAAAATCATTCTGCGAGCGAGGAAATTCAAAGCATCTAAAGAAGCAAGACGGGTAATTCGAAGGCTGCAGAGATCCCATGAGTAGCAAAGTAACTAGGTTTTGCAAGCTTTACAAGAACAATGCCGCCAAGAAATCCAACCACCAGACGATCCTCGAGGGCACCGAAGCTGAAAGAACCAGAGGTAGGCGAAGGCTCCTCTCCAGGGACCACAAGGAAATTAGAATACACTCTATGGCCGAAACCTCTCATTAAGACATAGACGAAGAAGGCTTTCATCCAGCCTCGGGCCTTTGGAGATACAAAAGCAAGCACAAGATCCAAGATGACACTCCCACATTGGGGAGAACTCTTTAAAAAGATCAGTCGAGAGGAATACCCAGAATATATACCACACAGTGATCCAAATGTTAGATTTCTCGATGACGAAGTGTTCCTGAACATCCGACGGTCATACCTGCATATGGTGGCGAGAAGAACTCTCGTTTTCCCCTGTATAGAACTTTTGAAGTGGCTCATTGACCACACAGACACATAGAAGTGTTTAATCAATGATGAAAATGGTGGGTGTGTCGGGGTATTCCTTCCTATAGAGGTCCATAAATACTACAAACTTTGAGACCACGAGGAGTGGTTGAATATAGATTTCGTCATGAAGTTCTACGAGTGCCACGATACCATTCAGGTGATGGCCTCATGATGGAGGGAAGATAAGAAATACACCAACCAGAGCATTGGCTGGTACCAAACGACCAACTTAAGGGAGCCATACATCTATTTGATGGCTCTCATCTGCTAATTATATGGAGAGAAGGACTGCTCCAGATTTTCAAAGGCATGCATTCTCTTATCTTACATAGTGGCAATCTCTAGGAGCGGTTTCAATTGGGGATCGATCATTTCTAAACAACTGAGCATCTGTATACAACAGGCTCAGATGTCGAAGGAAGGAGAAACACCATCTTTCTACATGGCTTCATATCTACTCGATGTCATGTGCACCTGAAACATCTTCGTCGGCATGAATATGAGATGGAATGTTGCAGAGCTCACGGTCCACGTCTACTTCAGCGTGCTATGTGAGAACATGTATAAAAATTCTTACTCTCTCATCTGCGATGAATTCATCGCACGAATTTATTTCATTTTTTTTAAGAAAGAATGCCCGAGACTATCGATTGTGGCCAAAAAGATGATATCAAAGGTAGTCCACTAGTACTTGGATGAGTGTGACACCTACATCAGGGTGTTCGAGGCTACCAGATTATCACATCTCCTACTAGCTCATGTCTTAGACCGACTTGTAGTAGGATAAATATGCTACCAAACCATCCTGCAAGGCTACAACGCCACCCTGGTCAAGGACAAGAAGCGGGTGTTCATTCCCTATGGTTTCCATGTAGGTTTCTACTTTGTTAAAGACACAACTCAAGCCAAACAAGAAGGGTTGAGCCAACTCAAGTTCAGGTTCTAGACAAGAAAATTCTACAAACATTATCCAAAGGGCCTGGTCTTGCAACACACTTCACAAGTGTCATCCTTCTGGTCGTACGCCCATGAAAAATTTGACGATGAAGTCTTCACGGAAAATGCCAAGGACTAGGACGAGGTGGTATAAAGGATGGTCGACCCCAAAATGACAAATTTCGGGGCCATGAGCCTGGATGAACAAGCGACGACCATAGAGTAATCGGCTCAAGAGTCCCTCAGAGATAGGGAAGAAATTAGAGTGACCGAAGCAACATAGGTTTCCCTATTGGCCTTGGTGCAAGATAGAGGATTCCCCATGACACAGGATGCATGGAAAAGGGGATTACTCATGATAAAATAGGCACAACGAGTAATTGATTAGTTGCAATATGACCCAGAACTCATAAGAATGACAAAGGCCCCTGTCGACAACCCAGATGAAAGCCAGGTAGGTCCAAGCGACCCTGAGCTAATAGAAACTGATGAAATCATCGGGTTAGATGACCTTGAAGTTACACTGCCACAGGCCGGATCATCGGGGAATGTTTCATCTCAGCCAGAGATAGTAAGAACATCAGGGAGAGAAAGTGCACCAAACCCCCTCCATGAATTGATAAACATCTATGATGATGAAGAAAGTCTGGAGGTATCCCTGGTGACTCCTATGCAAATCACAGAGGAAAAGGATCCCGAGAAGGCATCTTTCCCAGCTCCCGACGCTCAAATTCGGAGCCCTTCAAAAAATGACCAGGAGGTCGAAAGTGTCTTAGACACTGAACCACTCAATGAACCAGAAACTCAAAAGGATAGTCCGACGGATGAGCCAGGGCCAAGTGAACAAAACGAAGAAGCTTTGTAGAAGGAAATCGTCATCTCAACGCCCGATTTCCAAGTAAGTACCGAGCCTACCCTCGATTCTTCAATTTCAACTGGTACTCAACCTCCCGATGAGAAACAAATAGAGGTCGGACCGTCAGAACATATGGAGGAGGTTCAAGAACCCATTCCCGAACAGATATACATCGTCGAAGGCCTCGGAAATATGCTCACCTGGGGAGATCAACAAATCCTCGAACTGGTGGATGAATTTTTTGAAATACATGCCATCTCTTATGACCGGAAAAGGAAGGCTATCATGCAGATAACCACCAAGAAAAGGCCGATCACTCTAGATCGCTCCATCCTTATCACCACAAAGGAAAAGTTGATGAAAACAGAGCATGCCAAGACATCTGAACTTATCGACGTAGGGATGGAAATCACAGATGCCACCATGGATAGAGAAAAAATGGATGAAGAGGAGCTAGTCGCTACTCTGAAGGAATTGGAACATCTGTTCCATTTAGCGAAATATTACCAGGACACCACACTGGCCGCGGTGTTTTTAAGGAGCGAATTCCAACAAGCCTACAGTAATTTTACAGACGAAAGGCACCTATTCACTACAAGGATAGTCAAGCTTCAAGAAGACACCCTCATGGTGTTGGCCATGTGCAAGGATATGGACAGGTGGTAGATTGCCTGCAGACAGGTAGATTGCCTCAAAGAGCTTGACCCTAACTCTAAGACAGAAAGTGCTTAACGTGGACACTAACTTCCTTTCAAATCTATCCAAACTAACACATGAGAAGGGAAGATAACAAAAGTACCTCTTTATCGACGTTTGTCCCTGCACGCTCCTAGTTGCGCTTCGATCCTTTGCTCCTCGCTGGATCCTGTGGACAAAACAAGATATGACCACTTCCTATTCTATTGATATTAGCTTGAAAACAGATCTATCTATCAACGATAAGTTCATGTAACATCAGACACAAACTAGAAAGAAACAGTCCAAGTGTGTCATATTAATGAGAATAACGACAACAATACTTACAATCATAGATGTGAATGTGACAACTTCGTCAAGTCCCCTTCGTCTAACCCTTGCCTGAAAGATCCACAACCTGGATAACAACAGCTTCACTGATCACTGTCCTTTGGCTGACTGTGTGTTTCCTACAAGATCATAGGTTTCATGCTAGCAGTTCTCCTCTCCCTTTCCACCATCTTAGAGCCTATTTATATAGGTTAAGAGGAGCTTAACCTCTTGAGTTATCTTTAGAACAAGTTGGGAACTTTCTCTTTAGATCTGGGATCTCTTGATGAAACCAAGAATTCGAATACAACTGCCTCCTAATCTCGAAAGATCCTCTCCTTATTCTTCTCAATGGGCCAACTACTGCCTCAGATTAGGCAACGCTCCCTTAGAGGGGGCATCAAAGCGTTGGAGCGCTCCCTGAGAAGCTTAGGGGAAGCGCCAACGCCCTCAAGGTGAGCAGTGCTCCTTCAGAAGGGGCAGGGGAGTGTTATAACGCTCCCTGATGCCTTGTAGGGGAGCGCCAACGCTCCTAAGGCTGATATAGGGGAGCGCTCCCCCTCAAAACCCTTGTTTCATAGCTCTATTTAGGTGTTAAGAGTTCCTTGTCTTCAGTTAACCAGTTCTCCTGCTTCAAATCAGGTACATGAGATGTTTTAAGTGTCTCCTTAGTGTCGTTGGCATGGCAGTATGCTCGAACATCGTTTGCGACACTTGTGACCAACTTGCGACACTTGCGAAAGTTGTAAGGAAGATGCGACACTTACGGCAATTGAGAGGAAGATGCGACACTTATCCATTTGAGTAATTTTGACGTGTAACAATGGAAATGTGGTACAAGAAAACACATCAAGCCATGGAAAGGATCGACTATATCAGTGTGGTCCAACAGGGCCAAGATGCCGAAGAGCACGACATCCAGGTGTTAAAGGAAAGCAGCCTTGACCATATAAATAAATCGGTCGAATATTGGGCAAATATGGATCAAGAACCTCATCGGGAAATCCAACAGAAATGGGCCAAGTGCGAGAAAATATGGACCAAGATCAACCAGGCAATGCGAGAGATCGACCTCCCCGAATTCGGCACACCCGATGACTTTGTCGACTTGTGCGACATAGTCAAATCACATGCCAAACAAGACTCATCATGGGCTGCAGAAATAGCAAGGGTGGCAGACATGGCGCCAGGACAGGTGCAACAATTCATGGATCACTCGATCAAAGCTCGAGCTATGTTGCAGTAGTTAAGTGCCAGAATAGTCAAGTATCGGGCATGGGAAGTAGAGATAAGAGAGATTCTTTCGGCCCCAATGGAACAACATAGATTCTCGTATGCTAACACATGCGAGGATCTCTTCATCAAGTGGTCGGAGTACGAGAATATTCATCCACTCAAGTGATATCATTTGATGACTCTTCGAAGACTAACAAAAGAAAGCACCATGTGGCGAGTTTTGATTTACTTAGCTACACTTTAATACTTATTTTTAATTAATAGTATGTTATAAATAGGAGGATCGACCTGTTAGCAAGGATCGATGGTTGTTGTAAATACCCTCATGTTGGATTTGTAAAGAACTATTTCGAAGCTTCCTTAATTGAGAAGTAATGTTTAGGACCAGACACAAGTTTTTGTTTTTCATCAAATGTGTGTATGATTGGATATGAAGAGGAACTATTTTTTATTTTATCACATGAATGGATGTTGTAACGAGTAAGAACTTTTGAAACTGTTGATTAGTTATCTGATTCAATGTTTTATAGTTCTTGTCTTTAATGATGAAAAGTAAATCGTTGTGTTAATATGTGATTCATGATTAGAGTTAAGGAAATTATTTTTCTTGCCATTGTTTATCACATGCATGTTTTCTCCTGATAAATTGTATCTCAATCAATAATTGGAACACAAGCGGGTTAATGTATTTGTACTAGGCGCATGGTAGAGAATCCTTGTCTTCATGCTAGAGTGAAAGGGTTATCCCAAGCTTAGCCTTCTCCAGTAGTTAATTTTTCCCACCTTGTTTCCCAGTTGGTTTATACCGGATTTTATCTTGTATAGGTCCCACCTATAAAAGAAAATACAAAAAGAGAGAACGTTTGAACTAAAGGAGAAGATTTCATTAGAAAACGTAAATCCCATCGATTATTTGGCCGAATCACAAGCTCTAGAGAACCATTCCACTATTAAATGTTGCAAAGTCTAATTGGGCCTTGGCGGCGGGTTTGGTTCCTACTATTGATTTAAAGGGATTTAGGACCCCTCAACAGAACTGGCACTAGAAGGAGGGTTTGAAGAATGAATGGCTGAAAATATATTTTACAAAATCTTTCACACAACCTGTAGATTCAAAAATAGCCGACATGCATGGATATTCATTCCCAAGATAGACCACACACACTGAGTACTCCTAAAAGAAGTAACTCACCCTAGCACAATGAAGAACATATGTTCCCTGATATACCCTACACTCTTCCTCACAAAGAATTGAACCAGTTCAGTAGAATCATGAGTGCTTACACCCGACAGATCGGTGCATTTCCCTTAGCTCTGTTACTTCCTCGAAGAAAACAAATAAGAAGAATAGTGATTGAGTCCCCCAACCTGGTTTTTGTGCACATAGTATAAGACTTGATAGATTTCTCCCTCACCAAAATCAAACATCCTCTTAATCTAATCCCTGAAACACCAGTCGACAACTTCTCCGAACCTGACGATTTTTTGCAAGAGGAAGGGTTTAACTCAGAACTCTCAGCTTCGGGATTTGAAGGCATGGAAAGTAACAATGACCATGATGAAGAAATGGGAAAACCACCTCATAATAATCAACCTTGGTTGGCCAGAGATTCTTTTTTCATCCTTGGATGAGTACATAACCTTCCTCGACATCTAGAGAAGTTACTCCCTAAATTTGACCCTGAAACCTCAGGCTTGCCTGAAGACTATATCAAAAAGTTCATACTGGTTATCAGACTGATGAATGTTCAACATGACGACATAGTATGCAGGATTTTTCCCTACACGTTCAAGAATTTGGCCTCCACATGGTATTTTAAATTACCTTTAGGATCCATTACTAGTTGGACGAAGTTTCAAAAGGATTTTCTAGACAAATTTGCAGAAGAAACCACTACAGGAGATTTGATGGCTGAGTTGTTCACCACCACCATGAGTTCAAAGAAGAAGGTTAAAGACTTCAATCAAAGATTTACCACTATCCTAAACAAATTCCAACCCGAAGCTAAACCTACTCAGGAGTTGCAAATCGAAGTATACGCTAATGCTCTCTCAGCTTCTATTTTCATATTTGTGAAAAAACATTCCAAGCCAAACTTAGCTGAGAATTTTGAAGAAGCCAAAACGATAGAGTTCCAAATGATGGGATGTAAAGAAGTCCAGGTCTCATTAGTTAAAAAATATGTTCAACCTCCTCCCAGGAGAGGACTACTGTTGACCAGACCCCCAGGGAAACAAATAGAACAAGGTCCCGAAAAGGGAAGTGGGGATATAGAAGATCTACAACGCATGGTTAAGAAGTTGTCAAACAAAATCATAGACATGAAGAGAAGTGCAGGGGAGGGAAACCAAGGCCAGAGGCCTTATAAGCCCTTTTTCAAAATAAATCTTCCTTTCAAAGAAATAGAACCTCCCCCAACCAACTTAAACATCGATCTGGGAAATGTAGCATATGACTCTTTATGTACCTATCATTAAGAGAATCATTCTGAAAGAGACTGCCCTCAATGGGTGCATGCCATGAATTTGATGGCGAATCGATTTCTAGATGAAGTCTCCCTAACCAAACAATCAAGTGGCTCAACTATGAATGTTGTTGATTAAGAAGAGGTTGATCCACCAGAAGAAACAACCATGTTGATATGGGACCCTAACCTACCAATGCCTTCCGATGACCTATTTGAGGTTCAAGAACCACCCACAGAGGTCTTGGTTGTGCAAACATGAAGTAGGGGTCAACCTGTCTCAAATGATCTTACTATTTCCCAAACTTCGGGAGGAAAACCGACTCCCGATCACCCGAAAGAAACATTTATTCCTCGAAGAAATCCTATAAACATCCATACACAAGAATCACCCAAGCTAGTTTACAACATAGTAGAAGACTTGAAAAAGTTGAAATAAAATATATCTGTCATGTACATGTGTAGAATCCCTCAGCAAAAGGAATTTATGTTATAAGCCCTGAAATCAGTGGAAAATTCCACAACATGCACTGACCAAGGAGGAAATCTAATTCCCACAGATCTAAAGAATAAATCAACTGTGAAAACCTGCTCTGAAGACAAGAAGGGAAAACCTTTTGTCCCACCGTTCCTTTTGACATTTGAAGTCTTCAACAGAAGCCTCCATAATTGTTTGGTTGACTCAGGAGCATCCTCAAATGTTATGCCATTGTCTATTTGCAAAAAATTAAACTCAGTCTCTCTCAAAAGAGATAAACATGTAATACAACTGGACAAAACCCAGGTGAATGTTATGGGAGAGCTCAAAGATGTGATGATTAGAATAATGACACACCCTAAATTTTTGCAAGTAATCAACATCATTGTAGTAGATATCCCAGAAGCTTATGGATTGTTATTAAGTCGAGATTGGTCTTAGAAGTTAAACAAATACTTTAGGCTCACCTTTGGCTGCCATTAAAAGGACTCACAAATATGATCAGAATCAATAGGGAAAGATATCTAAAACATGTTGTCACCGACTTAGAAACCTTCAATGAACCCTCATCGAAATATTTCCCCGTGCTAGGAAATTATTCCTGTGACTCTGATTTCGGGAATTTCTCCCCCCTCTCATCTTATGTCCCTCTTACTCAAAACTCCAAAATGATTTTTAAAAAACAATTGCCAACGACAGCAGAAGAAACCCTCTTCTGTCAAGAACCTACGTTAAAAATCATGGAACAAACAACAAGAGAGGAGGAAAGTGACAAAAAAGGGGAAGCTGACAGGTTTTACCCACAAGTATGGACCTTATACTTTGATGGATCTAAATCGCAAGAAGCATTAGGGTCAGGGTGCATCCTCATCGATCCAAAGGGTAAACAACATTTCTTGTCCTGCAAACTAGAATTTGAATGCACAAATAACACCGCTGAGTATGAAGATTTAGTACAAGGGAGAAAGAAAGATATGGAATTAAACGTTAAAGAATTGAAGGTTTTCATAGATTCTAAAATCATCGTTAAAAAAGTGAGGAAAATTATACATTGCAACTCTCCACACCTGAGGAATTACCAACAGGAAGTGCACAGGCCAATAGAGCATTTTGAAGCCTTCAACATTACAATGATCCCCAGAATGAAGAACATTCTTGTTGACTCTCTGGCCATCGATGCCTCAATGCTATCACCTCTAGAAAATTATGAAGCCTCTCGTTTCACTGTGGAGTTACTCTACAAACCATCGGTGCCCAACAATATTTCTAATTGGAATGTCTTTGAAGGAGATGAACAGATCATCAAATTTTTGACCAATCAAGATAATTTCAAAGACTTGGCTATTGACAATGAAATATTTCAAGAACAAACAGCAAAAACTGATCTTCAGACAAATCAGTCGACTAACAAACCGAGGTATCACACGATACCGAAGGGAATAGCCAATTTATAAAACCTTTTCGACCTAAGGGAAATATTTAAAATGTCAAAGAATGTGAAGACGGGGGAGTTCTTGTCCCATGCACGAAACTATAAATTTAGGAACCCCAGAAAACCCAAAAAATATAAATCTTGGCAAGACAATATCTAAAGAGGAAAGGAAGGCCTATCTCAAACTTTTCATAAAGTATCAAGATGTTTTTTCTTGGTCCTACCGAGATCTGAAAACTTATAATACTCACTTCATTCAACACATTATCCCATTAAAACCTGAAGTAAAACCCTTCCAAAAGAAGCTCTGGAAGTACCACCCATCACTGGAACCTTTCATGTGTTAGGAGTTGAAGAAACTATTAGATGCCAAAATTATCTTCCAGGTTAGACACTCTGCATGGGTAGCAAATTTGGTTCCTATGAGGAAAAATTTTGGGGAATCCTTCCTATGCGTAGATTTCATAAACCTCAACAAAGCTTCAGAAAAGGACAACTACCCAGTCCCACCAATGGATTAACTCTTGCAGGCCGTATCTGGCTCTGAGATTTTCTCCCTACTAGACGGTTTCTTAGGTTACAACCAGGTTCTAGTTTCAGAAGAAGACCGCTTGAAAAATACCTTCCGAACCAAGTGGGGAACCTTCGCTTATAAATGCATTCCCTTTGGGTTACTCAATGCAGGGGCGACCTTACAAAAAGCCATGGACGTAGAATTTTGGGGACTAATCAAAAAATGTGTAGTAGTCTATTTGGATGATGTGACTGTGTATTCAAAGAACAAAGAAGATCACATCCAACATTTAACCTAGATTTTCGAAAGACGTAGGAAATATTGTATATCCTTAAACCCTAAGAAAACTATTTTTGGTGTCGAGGAAGGTAAGTTGTTAGGCCACATCATATCTCAAGAAGGCATTTGCATAGATCCAGAAAGGATTAAGGCTATAGCTCAACTCCCATTACCTCACAACAAGAAGGCTATGCAATCGTTCTTCGGGAAAATCAATTTTGTGAGGAAATTCACCTCCGATTTCGTTGAAACTATCAAACCCTTACAAAAAATGATTCATAAAGATGTTGAATATAAGTGGGACGATGAACGAAAGAGGGATTTTAGCAATATTAAGACCACAATATCTCAGGATCCAGTGTTGCGAAGTCCCGATTTTAGCAGAGATTTCTTCCTCTATACTTTCGCCTCCGACCAATCATTAGCTGCAGTATTGACTCAAAAGGATGATGACAACAACGAGGCCCCGATATGATTCATGAGCACTAATCTCCAAGGGGGTGAACTAAACTACCCTGCCATAGACAAGTAGGCTTATGATGTATACAAGGTCGTGAAACACTTCAGGTCTTACATCCTTAAGAACCATACCAAAGTCATCGTGCCTCACCCTGCAATCTGATCCCTATTCACTCAACAGGAGATGGGGGAAAGAAGAGGAAATTGGATGGCAGTAGTCCAAGAATTTGATCTAGATATAAAACTTGCTAAACTAGTTAAGGGACAAGGGTTATGCAAATTGGCAACTGAAACCCAGGACCAAGTAAATGAAGACCTCGGATGGGAGAATTAATTAGCATTATGGTGTGGTGAAGATTCATATGTCTCCCCAGGGCAAGAGTCTTGGTACGAGAAACTGACTTATCTCCTACATCATGGGACTTGCCCAGAAAACCTAAACCCTAGGGAAAGGAGAGCCCTCAAGTTAAAATCCACACAATATCGCCTCATAAATTTGGTGCTCTTCCATGTTAATTATCATGGGGTACTCTTAATATGTCTCGAACGTGATGATGCAAACTAAGTTCTGAAGGAGCTCCATGATGGTCCTACAGGTGTACATTTTGCAAGAAACACCACTGCTCATAAAATACTAAGAGTTGGCTATTATTGGCCTACTCTATTCAAGGACGCTCACACATACGCTAGAAACTGTAAAACTTGTCAAATTAGCACGGGGAGGGAGAAGAGAGCAGTTGTCCCACTCCAACTGGTAATTGTTTCCAGGCCATTCGAGCAATGGGGGTTAGATATCATAGGATATATTACACTGATATCTTCAAAACAACATAGATACATACTAACCGCCATAGATTACTTCATGAAATGGGAAGAGGCCATCCCTCTGACCCATGTAAACGAAAAGGTGGTGATCCAATTCGTAGAACAACAACTGATCACAAGGTTCGGTGTGCCTTCTGTTCTTGTTTTTGATAATGCAACTTACTTGTATTCCACCTTATTAACAGATTTTTATCTAGACAAAGGAATGATAATCAGATACTCTGCAAACTACTATCCATGGGGGAACAGAGTGGCAGAATCAGCTAATAAGAACCTAGTGAGGATATTGAATAAAACAATTGCAGACAACCAAAGGAATTGGCATAATTCACTTCATAATGTTTTATGGGATGATAGAGTTACACCCAAGGAAGTTATAGGGAATTCCCCATGCTTTCTGGTATACGGACAGGACGCCATTCTCCCGAACAGGCTATATCTTCCATCTCTTCAACTTGCTCATGATTTGAGAGGACAACCCTCATCAGTCATACAACAAAGAATTGATACCCTCCTCATGCTGGAAGAAGAAAGAGATAAAGAAAAATCAAAGTTCATAGCTCATCAACAGATAGTGAAAAGGTGGTTTGATAAGCATAAGGCTGAGGAGAAGAATTTTGAAGTAGGAGACTTAGTCCTAAAATGGGATAGAGCAAATGAGTCAAAAGGAAAACATTCTAAGTTTCAAAATCTATGGCACAAACCTTTCTAGGTGGCCTAGAAGATTGGGGCAGGCACGTATCAACTACAAAATCTGAGGGGGTAACCTGACACCCTCCAAGTGAATGGCCAAGCCCTAAAACAATATTTCCATTAAAAAAAGAAAAATGTGTGTTATGTTTTCATGATGTTTATTTCAAATACGTCGATTGCGAAATGTTTTTTTTTTTGGTTTTGTCTTTTGCTATTGTACTTCCCACTTTTGAAGATTGTGTTTAGTTAGACAATGGTTGACCTTAATTCATATCATATGACATACTATGTTCCTAAATCATCACTCGCATACAACATAAGAAGCGCTAAGGGACCTGCGGTTGTTTTAAAAGGTTCTCTATCTAACCTGCGCAAATGAACAACCTTGGAAAAATGATGAAGTATCTGCGTGGTGATATGGTAAAACCTTAAGGTAAAGATGGTAATCTGGAAAGGACTACATGTACCTCAGAGACAGAGTTAGAAAAATTTCACCTTAACCATATCATTTTGCAAATAACAAACGTCCTCCTCTCCCACTCACTAAGGCATTCTGCCTAAATAAAATCAACTATATCAAATGAGCGCACAATAGGAGAGGGTATGCAAATAACTCCATCGGGGCTATGGATGCTCACTGGCAGCAGAGCAGCGCCATAGAAAGTGAATAAGGGTAACTAAAGGGCCTAGTGCTAGTGAATGCTTTACTAGACTCTTGTCAAAGGGGGCGTGAGTCAGGGTTACAGGAAACAAACGTGGAATAAAGGTTCAAAGCCCCACAAGTAGGCCCAAATGCACCAACCATGGATTTTCAAATGCAAGGATAAAAGAGGCTCTAATAAAAAACCAGTTAAGTTCTTAACCATCTTTTGCATCAGCCAAGCCCAAGTTTGGAACAAAGATTCTTCTTTTTCCTAGTAAGACGCAATTTGTTGAGCACTCAACACACCCTAAAAGCCTATGTCAATTTTTAATTTTTAGGTACCACTTGATCTTTGCATTGTCTGATTCGACCTCATTTTGAGAAATGTTTTGTCTTTGATTATTATCATGATTCTCATCATCTATTTAGGTTTGTTTGAATTTATGAAACCCCATAACTTAAAAGGGCTTAACACCTAAATAAAGAATCAATAGTCAAAACACTTCACCAGACGCGCTCAAATTTGGCATCGGAAGGAATTCAAAGATGGAAAATAGCCACTCGGGAAACCTCAGTCATCGAGCGTCGACATTCATCAGTATCAACAAAAGGAAGTTTTTGTTTTATGACAAGTATTGAATAAGGATATCGCTGATAGTCGATCCCCTTTGGCATCGATAAAAGACAAGAGGAATATACGTTAACAAAGAACAAAAACATATCGTCGATAGTCGATGCTCAACGTGCTTATAGGAACCGGGGAAAGCCTAAAAGGATTTCCACAAACATTTTGACCACGCTAAAATGATACTCCTGATCGCCGATCCCCGATGCGTTTTTGGAATCGGGACTTTTTCAAGAGAGTTAATCCGAAGAAAACACATGATAGGTTTATAGCTGATCGCCGACCCTGGATAATTTTTTAGCATCAGCAAGCCAAGGTTTGTTTTAGAATGCATAACTTAACGAAAGTCCCAACTCCGATTAATGCATTCTAATTAAGCCACCAGCCTTCCACAGCACGTGTCTTTACTAGATTGGAGAACTGTACGGTCTAGTTTTACCCCGAATTATTCTTTGTTCCCTAAGTCCGAGGCAAACCTCTCAATCAACTTTTTCAGTGTAGCATTCTACGGTGAAATCGATCGGCATCAGAGATTTTTGCAGAAGGACATAAAAAAAAATGTTCATAGCACATCATCGATCCCTGATCCACACACTGAGAGAGAGACGCGATGGGATGTTTTAGTGTTATATACGATCGAATTTTGAGAATTTAAGGGGATAATTAATAACAAATACTGCATTAGTTTCTACCTCGTGCATTAATCAAAATAGTCATTTAAAATCACCAATAGACCACATCACCCTCCGCGCCTCCAACATCAACCCACGATGAATTTAAGTTACAGAGATTCGATGACAGATTTGTTTAAATTTCACTTATCACCCGAATTGAATGGTTGATGCGACAAGGTAAGTTCTTCCCTGGTTTAAATTCTCTTGATTCGTTGTAAACAAAATCATTATGCGCGCGAGGAAATTCAAAGCATCCAAAGAAGCAAGACGAGTAGTTCAAAGGCTGCAGAGATCCCATGAGTATCAAAATAACCAGGTTTAGCAATATTTACAGGAACAATGCTGCCAAGAAAGCCAACCACCAAACGATCATCGAGGGCACCGAAACTGAAAGAACCAGAGGTAGGCGAAGGATCCTCTCCATGGATCGCAAGTCAATTAGAATACACTTCGAGGCCAAAACCTATCATTAAGACATCGACGAAGAAGGCTTCCATCCAGCCTCCAGCCTTTGGAGATATAGAGACAAGCACAAGATCCAAGATGACACTCCTACATTGGGGAGAACTCTTTAAAAAGATCATTCGGGAGGAATGCCTGAAATATATACCACACAGTGATCCAGATGTTAGACCGCTCAATGATGAAGTGTTCTCGAACATCTGACGGTCATACCTGCATATGGTGACGAGAAAAACTTATGTTTTTCCCTATATAGAACTCCTGAAGTGGTTCCTCGACCACAAAGACAAACAAAAGTGGTTAATCAACGATAACAATGGTGGGTGCGTCGGGGTATTCCTTCATGTAGACCTCTAGAAATACTACAAACTCTGAGACCCCGAGGAGCAGTTGAATACAGATTTCGTCGTGAAGTTCTACGAGCGCCACGATACCAGCAGGGTGATGGACTCATGGTAGGGGGAAGACAATAAATACACCAACCGGAGCATTAGCTAGTACCAAACGGCCAACTTAATGGAGCCATACATTTATTTGATGGCTCTCATCTGTCGATTATATGGAGAGAAGGATTGCTCAAGATTTTCATAGGCATGGATGACCTTAGCTTACATAGTAGCAATCTTTGGGAGTGGTTTCAAATGGGGAGTGATCATTTCTAAACAACTGAGCATCTATATACAATAGGCTCAGACGTCGAAGGAAGGAGAGACACCAACTTTCTACATGGCTTCATATATACTCGATGTAATGTGCGCCTGAAACATATTCGTCGGCATGAATCTGAGTTGGCATGTTCAAGAGATCCTAGTCCACGTCTACTTCAGCATGCTATGGGAGAATAGGTATAAAAAGTATTAATCCCTCATTTGTGATGAATTCATCGCACAAATTTATTTCATTATTTTTAAGAAAGAATTCCTGAGACTATCGGCTACAGCCAAAAAGATGATATCAAATGTAGGTTACTGGTACTTGGATGAGTGTGACACCTACATCAAGGTGTTCGGGGCTACCGGAGTGCCACATCTCGTACCATCTCATGTCTCAGACCAGCTTATAGTAGGAGAAATATTCTACCAAACCATCCTGCAAGGCTACAACGCCACCCTGGTCAAGGACAAGAAGCGGGTGTTCATTTCCTATGGTTTCCATGTAGGTTTCTACTTGGTTAAAGACAAAACTCAAGACAAACAAGAAGGGTTGAGCCATCTCGAGTTCAGGTTCCAGACAGAACAATTCTGCTAACATGATCCAAAGGGCGTGGTATTGCAACACGCTTAACAAGTGTCGTCCTGTTGGCCATATGCCCACAACAAATTTGAAGATGGAGTCTTCACGAAAAATGACCAGGACTAGGACGAGGTGGTAGAAAGGATGGTCGACCCCAAAATCACCAAGTTCAGGGCCATGATCCTGGATGAACAGGCGATGATCATAGAGAAATAGGCTCAAGAGGCCCTCAGAGCTAGGGAACATATCAAAGCATTCGAAGCAACAGAGGTTCCCATGGTGGCCCCGATGCAAGATAGAGGATTCCCTATTACACAAGATGCACAGACAAGGGGATTGCTCATGATAGAACATGTGCAGTGAGTAATTGATCAGTTGCAAGATGACCCGAACCTTATAGGAATGAAAGGGGCCCCTACCGACAACCTAGATGAAAGCTAGATAGGTCCAAGTGGCCCTGAGCTAATAGAAATTGATGAAATCACCAGGTTAGATGACCCTGAAGTTACAACACCACAGGCAGGATCACCAGGGGATGTTTCAGCTCAGCTAGAGATAGTAATAACATCAGGGAGAGCAAGTGTACCAAAACCCCTGCACGAATTGATAAAAATCTATGATGATGAAGAAAGTATGGAGGTATCCCTGGTGACTCATGTGAAAATCACAGAGGAAAAGGAGCTTGAGAAGGCATCTTCCCCAGCTCCCGACGCTCAAATTTGGAGCCCTTCACAGAATGACCAGGAGGTCGAAAGTGTCTTAGAAACTGAACCAGTAGATGAACCAGAAACTCAAAAGGATAGTTCGACGGATGAATGAGGGCCAGGCAAACAAAAATAAGAAGCTCCACAACAAGAAATCGACATCTCAACGGATGATTACCAAGTAAGTACTGAGCCTACCCCCGATGCTTCAATTTCAACCGATACTCAACCTCCCGATGAGAAACAAACAAAGGCCAGATCGTCGGAACATATGGAGGAGGTTCAAGAACCCATTCCCGAACATATATACACCGTCAGAGGCCTGGGAAATATGCTCACCTGGGGAGATTAGCAAATCCCCAAATTGGTGGATGAAGTTGTTGACATACATGTCATCTCTTATGACTAGAAAATGAAGGCTATCATGTAGAGAACCACCAATAAAAGGAGGATCACTCTAGATCGCTCCATCCTTATCACCACAGAGGAAAAGTTGATGAACACAGAGCATGCCAAGACATTCAAACTTATCGGCACAGGGATGGAAATCACAGATGCCACACTGGACAGAGAAAAAAGTGATGAAGAGGATTTGGTCATTGCTCTGAAGTAATTGGAACATTTGCGCCATTTGGCAAAATATTACCAGGACAACACACAGGCCGTGGTGTTCCTAAGGAGTGAATTCCAAGAGGCCTACAATAAATTTACAAATGAACGGAACCTATTCATTGCAAGGATAGTCGAGCTTCAAGAAGACTCCCTCATGGCGCTGGCCACGTGCAAGGATATGGACAGGTGGTATGAGAAAGCACATCAAGTCGTGGAAAGAATGGACTATATCAAGGCGGTCCAACATGGCCGAGATGTACAAGAGAATGGCATCCGAGTGTTAAAGGAAAGCAACCTCGACCGCATAAATAAATTGGCCGAATATTGGGAAAAAATGGCTCAAGAACCTCATCGGGAAATCCAAGAGAAATGGGCCAAGTGTGAGAAAAGATGGACCAATATCAATCAGGCAATGAGAGACATTGGTGTTATAACCCTAAATTGCACCATTCATGCTCACCTGGCATCAGGCCAACTCATTTCCCTTCATTTCCAAAGCCATGCTGAACAAACTCTTTAAAAACCTCTCAGATCAAGTAACCCGCGCCCTAACCCACTGCTGGGCGCGTTGGAACGCTGGTAGGCCTTATACTACACGCGTTGGAACGCGGGCTGGCCCACTACAGCCATCATTTACCTAACAAAGCAAAAAATCAGGAAAGTTTCCACCGGGACGAAAAGCTTTGGGTCAGTTAACTGGAACTCCCAGCCATGCATGGCCGAGAGTTCATCTAAAACCCTATCTCCTTCTAGCCTATAAAAGAAGGGGTAGGGGCACTATTCAAAGGAGGAAAATCATAGCAAAGAAACTCTGCCCAATTGCCGAATCCGTTTTGTCCCAACCCTTTAGCCTTTCCTCAAGCTTTAGGAGAATTCAAGCAAAGCAGTTGGAGGACAAAGAAGAGGAGGAGCCCAGGATCAGGATCGAGGAACGGTGGTCGGTCTCTATAATCATTGTAAGTTGGTTCATATTGAGATTGATAAAAAGATACTTTTCCCGTCCCAAATACATGAGTCTTATATGTTTTATGTGATTTGTGTTTAATCTTTAACCCTCTAGTAGAACAATAGCATGCATGCATAGTTTTTTCTTGATTGTAGGATCTCTTTTTGGAAGGAGAATCAGAAGCAAGGAGATAAAGCTCAATGGAGGATCTACACCAACCGTCGATAAAAAGGTTAGTTGGTTCTTCCCTTATGTGCTTGTGAAAAAGGGTTTTAGGTTAGGGTAGAAGGTTAAAAGTAGTTTATGAAGGGTCATGATCTGCATGCAAGTTTAAGCCCTAGCTTGTTAGTCCGTAGGGTAGAATACCCCACAACAGAATTGGCGACTCCACTGGGGATATTTTACTCTTAGGGTTTCCGGATTTCATTAGAGGTTCTTGGGTAGTTCAAAGAAGTTGAGTTTTATGTTTCTTTGTTGTTTTTGTTTTCTGTTAGGTCAAAAGCTAGCAGGGAACCTGGTTATCAATACCAGTTTTTCCTTGGTTGTTGTTTGACATTGATTCTTGGGACACACAGAGGTACATGCGGCCTGCATAAGGCCTGCACGCGTGTAACCCACACCCTAACCTTCTGCATCCCGCGTTTGAACGCTTGCTGCAGTGGTTTCAGTAGCGTGTAACATTCAGAAGGCTTGAGAGGTAGTCTCCTCTTCCCTGTCAGAATTTTACCTTCTCAGGGGGCTTTCTGGATCCTGTCCGGGTCTTGATTGGTTTATTGTCTTGTTTTCAGTCTGTCTTATTGTGTTAGATATTCTTTGCATTTGTTTTCGTTTTTGCAAATTTTCCTTTTCTGTTGAAGTAATAGAACCCAAGCCTTTTAGAGACCCTGGTTGTCAATACCAGAGGCCTTTTTTCAGGTCTGGGCTGCATGTGTGTGTTTTTTTTCTCAGCTTTTATATAGACCCGCGACCTGTTTAGGCTCAGACCGCGGGTACCCATGCGCTGTTTTAGCTCAACACGAGTTTGCACACGTGTTGTCTTGGTGACAGTCGCGGGATTGATTGGTAGTTTTTCAGCTTGGGTGGGGCAGTCATCCCCTCCTATGGTGAGACGAGCTCCTCTCAGGGGTATAGAGTCTGGAGCTTCACAGCCAGCAGGTTAGGGCATCTTATCCTTAGTCTGTGTTTGTTAGTTGATGTTTCGATGGAAAAGACAAAAGAGAAAAAAATATTTGTTTTATGGTTTTTAGGCAAGTGTTAGAATCGGTGTTGTCTTGATTTCTTTTTCGCATTTTGTGTTCTGATTCTTTTGCGATCTACGCTTTAAGCCAGAGTTTTCTTTTCATTCTCTTGGTTTTGTTCTTGTCAATATTTTCCCTTGTTGCGTTATCTTGCAACGAAATAAAAAAAAAAATTTGTTTCATTTTCTTCTTGGTTTGAAGATTGTGTTGTTGCATCAGTAGCTAGGAAAGAAGTTTTTTTGCATAATTTCTTGCAGTATATTTAGAGTATAAGTAGCTCGCAGATCTGAGCGAAAGTTTTTTATATTTACTGCCTGAAATCTTAGTAAATTTGAAAAGAAAAGAAGTCTTTCTTGTTGAAAAGTTGTTGGTTTTGCATTTTAGAAAGTTTTTTTTTCCAAGCATTTACTGTTCATTTTGCTTTGGGTCTTTTTACACACCATCAGTTTCACTTTCGCACCTTGTGACTTAAAAAATCCCATTAAAAGCAATGCGAATTAAAATCAATTAGACTTTTCTGTTTGTAGGGTGCATGCACTAGCTTAGGAATAGGGCCTTGGAATAGGTTGGAGAGTAAATTCTCCAAGGCCACCCAAACCAAACATTGGAGTCTGTCAATAGGGAGTGTAGAAGTCYAGTTACGGAAAGTTATCCGGGACCCCCCTCTAACACAGGGGCTAAACACGAGGTCGCGTAAGGAAAGGTAGAGGAGATAACCCCTCCAAAGCTGGACCGAGCGTTGTGGAGAACACATATCGAGGATTTGTTAAGGGATTCCGTCATTTGCATTTTCCACAGAGCTTCGTGGGTCTCGAATCCGTTCGAGGTCCTCAGTTGTCTTCCAGACCATTTTCTCTCGATACCCTTGACAGGTTTCGGGCTTGATACCGTGCTCATTGTGGTCTACCCGATTGTCGACTGTACCCGCCTGGTGACTGTTCACGTGCTGGCAAACTAGTTGCCAATCTTTTCTAGGGACATACATGGGTGACTGTGGGGGTATACCGCGGTACCTAGGATAGACATCGGACCACACTTTCCAGAGTATACCCGGAGGGTGCTTCCGTATTCGAGTTGCACTTGCACCGGTAAGTTGCTCTAGTGTTGGTTGTTGTAACTGTTCTTCCAACTAGTTTAGTGCTTGCTTGATTTATCTTCTAGGG
>ML784150.1:0-23121 GCA_009831015.1 Picea engelmannii | reverse complement strand
GCCGAATCCGTTTTGTCCCAACCCTTTAGCCTTTCCTCAAGCTTTAGGAGAATTCAAGCAAAGCAATTGGAGGACAAAGAAGAGGAGGAGCCCAGGATCAGGATTGAGGAACGGTGGCCGGTCTCTATAATCATTGTAAGTTGGTTCATATTGAGATTGATAAAAAGATACTTTTCTCGTCCCAAATACATGAGTCTTATATGTTTTATGTGATTTTTGTTTAATCTCTAACCCTCTAATAGAACAATAGCATGCATGCATAGTTTTGTCTTGATTGCAGGATCGCTTTTTGGAAGGAGCAGCAGAAGCAAGGAGATAAAGCTCAACGAAGGATCTAGACCAACCGTCGATAAAAAGGTTAGTTGGTTCTTCCCTTGTGTGCTTGTGAAAAAGGGTTTTAGGTTGGGGTAGAAGGTTAAAAGTAGTTTATGAAGGGTCATGATCTGCATGCAAGTTTAAGCCCTAGCTTGTTAGTCCGTAGGGTAGAATACCCCACAACAATTGGCCTCCCCAAATTCGGCACACCCGATGACTATGTCAACTTGTGCGACATAGTCAAATCACATGTCAAAAAAGACTCATCATGGGCTACGGAAATAACAAAGGTGGAAGACATGGCGCCAGGACAGGTGCAATAGTTCATGGAGAACCCGATCAAATCTCGAGCCATGTTGCAACATTTAAGTGGCAGAATAGTCAAGTATCGAGCACGGGTAGTAGAGATAAGAGATATTATTGCAGCCCCAATGGAAAAACATATATTCTCATATGCTAACACATGCGAGGATCTCTTCATCAAGTGGTCAGAGTAGGAGAAGAGTCATCCACTCAAGTAATATCATTTGATGACTCTTACAAGACTAACTAAATAAAGTGCCATGTGACGAGTTTTGTTTTAATTAGCTACACTTTAATAGTTATTTTTAGTTAATATTATGTTATAAATAGGAGGATCGACCTGTTAGCAAGGGTCGATGGTTGTTGCAAAGACCCTCATTTTGGATTTGTAAAGCACTATTTTGGAGCTGCCTTAATTGAGAAGTCTTGTTTAGGACCAGAGACAAGTTTGTGTTTTTCATCAAATGTGTGTATGATTGGATATGAAGAGGAATTATTTTTTATTTTATCACATGAATGGATGTTGTAATGAGTAAGAACTTCTGAAATTGTTGATAAGTTATCTGATTCAATGTTTTATAGTTGTTGTCTTTAATGATGAAAAGTAAATCGTTGTGTTAATATGTGATTGATGATTAGAGTTAAGGAAATTATTTTTCTTGCCACCGTTTATCACATGCATGTTTTCTCCTGATAAATTGTATCTCAGCCAATAATTGGAACACCATCAAGTTAATGTATTAGTACTAGGCTTGTGGTAGAGAATCATTGTCTACATGCTAGAGTGAAAGGGTTATCCCAAGATCAACCTTCTCCAATAGTTAAGTTTTCCCACCTTGTTGCCTAGTTGGTTTATACTGGCTTTTATCTTATATCGATCCTACCTATAAGAGAAAATACAAAAAAAGAGAGCGTCTAAACTGAAGGAGAAGCTTTCATTAGAAAATGAAAAGCCCATCTATTATTTGGCCAGATCGTAAGATCTAGAGAACCATTCCACTATTAAACGTTGTAGATTCTAATTGGGCCTCGGTGGCGGGTTTGGTTCCTGTTGTTGAGTTAAAGGGATTTAGGACCCCTCAACGGGATCTTGGTGGTGCAAATTATTGGTTGTGGAGCTTGATTATCTTCCTGATTCAGAGGTATTTGTTTTCAGCCATGTTTATACCCCATGAAGACTTTACACCCCAGAATAATGTACACTCATCCACGTGGGGGAGTGCAAGGGAGTATATTGTAGTTTCATTGTAAATCTGGACCGTTCATTATAAGGTCGCAGATCTAACGGTAGAAGTTATGTTAAGGTTTTTTTCCATATAAGGGAAACCTCTCTTATGTGAAAGAAAGAAGAGGAAGTTACAACAAGTTTGTTGTAGGTTGTATCCCTTCGATTGCTTGATAATAATAAAGGAAGGACCTGGCAATTTCTTTGGTGGACGTAGCCCACACTGGGTGAACCAAGTATATTTTTGTCTCTATTGTATTGTGTATCTTCTGTATTTTGTTTCCGCATTTGTTTTATTTTATTGCTCCGTGATCCTGTTTTTCTAACACAAATTTCATTTTGGGCATGGAAATTAAAAAAAATCAAGAAAACAGGAAACTCTGGTTAAATCAAAGGAAATATGTCGAGATAGTATTGCAAAGCTTTAATATGCATGAATGTAAACCGATCAAGGTTCATATTCATGTAGGTGTACATAAAGTTATGTGTGGATTAGTACCCCAAGACATAGAAAGAGGAAGAGGACATGTCTCGTGTTCCATATGTGAGTGTAGTTGGCAGTTTTATGTACACAATAATATGTACTAGACCATACATTGTACATGCAGTGGGAGTTTTGAGCAGGTATATGTCAAAACCAGGAAAGGAGCATATGACAATAGTAAAGAGGGTTTTCATATATTTGAGTGGCACTACCAGTTATGGATTGTCCTACTAAGGAATACCAGGATTGGACAGAGTGTTGGACATACATGGCTTTGTGGATGAATATTGGGTTGGAGATATGGATCGTACAATATCTACAAGTGGGTATGTGTTTAACCTATTTGGAGGAGAAATTATTTGGATGAGCTAAAGACAATATGTGGTGGAATTCTCCACTACAAAAGCTAAATACTTTGCAGCCACTCATGCAAGCAAGGAAGTAGTATGGTTACATAGATTGTGTCTAGGTATTTGGTTGGTACAACTAGATGTAATATTATATTGTGACAGTCAGATTGAAATCTTCCTAGCGAAGAACCTGACTTATCATTCAGATACAAAGCATATTGATGTTCATTATCACTTTGTGAGACACATGGTAACTGAAGACAAGAAGGTGTTGTTGATGAAGGTGGACACATTGGAGAATGTTGAAAATTCATTAACAAAATTTGTGAGCACTGAGAAGTGCTCTTGGTGTAGAGGATTTATGGGCATTTGTAATACCCATGTTTCCCCCAGCTTGTAATTAATCATTATTTATGATTACCATGCTATGGAATGTGAACAATGTAAATGTATTATTGTTTAGATTGCAAAAACCTGTCTGTGGGAGTGAAGCCTTAAAGTACTGGTGATCCGGATTTTATGAGAAGAATGAAATGAATACAGATTATTAAAGGATGCTTAACACAGAATAACATAGATATAGTAAAATTGGTTTCTATTCAATGAGGAAATAATCTAAAATTGTAAAATGCAGCGGAAAACAAGCTTGTTGGAATGGTGGCGTCTTATCTATGAGAAGAGATGTGATGAATGCACTCATTCACAAGAATATTATTACAATGAGGCTCTCAAGGAATTTTTACAATAAAGCTCCCAAAGTCATGTGGACCTCGTTGGGGTAAACTAGTACTTCAACTTCCCGGGGTCGTAACTTTTGCATACGATCTTCGTTTTACGTGCACAATATCCCGTTGGAAAGGTCTATCCAAGGAATACATATGTTGTCTTCAAAATCCAACTTTTTCTATAATTTGATTGTGGCGAGTCCTAAAAACACTTTTTAGGGCCTCAAAATGACCTTGAAAGTCAGGGACTCGAAAATTAGGAAAAAAATTGCCAAACTGGAAAACTTCCAAAATGAACCACTTGGAATAGGTGGGAGGCCACTGACATCCATCTAGATCAATCCTCATCCCATAGGAAGCAATGGTCTCCATTTCATTGAGTTCCCCCATCACATGAGGAAATTTATGCTGAATTTGGCCCTGGGTGAGCCACTTACCTTGGTGCAGAAGCTACCCTGCTTTGAAAACTCGATAAAGTTGGATCCTTTGATGTTGAGTGCCCTTGAACTGGGTGTACACAATATTATCACTAGATTCATGTTGCATGCATTGAGGGTTGAGCTATGTTGGTGTCAATTGTTCTGCTATCTCTGAGGTGTCCAATAATGGTGGGAAATATGGCCAAAGGAGAGCCACATTAAATATTGGGTGCAGGCTAAGGAAAGGGGGAATGTTGAGCTCAAAATCATTGTCACCCAAAACCTTGGTGATGGTGTAAGGCCCATAACAAAGTGGGAGAAGATTTTAATGGGGCCCTGTAAGGCATTCTTTCTACACGTGCAACCAAACTTTGTCTCCCACCTAAAACTGATGTGGCACCCAGTGTTGATCATAGCAATGCTTGTACTTGGCATTGGACTTCTGTAAAGTATCTTGAACCTATTGGCAGATGTGATGGATTCACTCAATGAACCGGGTGTATTGGTCAGCTTCAGGTGGAGCAGGGGACGATTCAGTCGAGGTGTCTGCCAGGGGTAGTGCAACATCCATTGGGCCCAATGGATGGAATCCCAAACCCACCTGAAAGGGGTTTTGGTCGGTTGAGCTAGGTAGGGATTGATTGTAGCTATGTTGTACATAGGAAAGAATCTCATCCCATGTGTGGGTGTTCCTTGAATTCATGTACATTCGCAAGATATGCATGATCGTCCGACTGAAGACCTCAGTTTGGTCATCTGTCTAGGGTTGGAAGGCAGTGGATTTGGTGAGCTTGGTGTCCAGAGGCTTAACTAGAATGTGTTGAGGAACCAACTATCCCGATCTGAGAAAATGGTTTGTGGGATTCGAAAATGTACCCATACTCGCTCAAAGAATATCTTGGCAATGGCCTCTGTTTTGATGGTCTTCTTGCAGGCGAACAGAATCACCATCTTGGAAAAGCGATCAACAACCACAAAAACACAGTGATTTCCCCTCTTGGTGGACAGAAGGCCCAACGTGTAGTCCATTGAGGTGGATTCCCATGGCCTATAAGGAGTAGGCAGAAGGGTGTACAAGCCCTATTTCTTAGTGGTAGGTTTGGAAATAGCATGGGCAATGGAGGACCTGATGTACCTTCTGACATCCTGTTGAAGTTCGACCAGTAGAAATTTTTCTGCAACACTGCCATTGTCATTTTGACACCGAAGTGTCCTGCCACCCGACTGTAGTGAGCTTCCAAATAAACTTTGTTGGCTCTCTTGATGGAATACAGAGATGGCCTAGACGACACAACAACCTGTCTTGAAGATGGAAATTAGTGACCACTGAGTTTGCGACCAACATTTGGTATTTGGTGGTGATGTCAGGGTTTGTCGCATAGAGGTGGGGCCATTCATAGGTCTCATATCCACAAGAGTATAGCACTGTGGTGAGTGAAACGACTGGAAGTTGACTGAGGAAATCAACGAATCAGTTGGTACTTTTTGTTTTATACTTGATGTTGATGTGGAACTGCTGCAAGTATGTGGACCACTTCTGATGGCAGTCATTCTGCAATTTTCCTTGTGTCTGCATGAACTACAGTGGATTATGATCAGTGTGGATGATTGTCTCCTTCACAAGAATTTAATGTCTCCATTGACAACAAGCTTTCACAATGGAGTAAATTTATTTTTTCGTAAGTAGGGTACTTACGGACAACATCTGATAATGTCTCACTATGATATGCCACGGTGCGGCCATTTTGAGTGAGAACGACACCCACAACATAGTCTGAAGAATTTGTCTTGATCTCAAAGGGTTGTTGTAGGTCCGATAACAAAAGTAATGGGGATGAGCACAAGTGCTTCTTAAAATCATCGAAATCTTATTGTTTTGATAGGCCCCACACAAATGTTTCCTTACCACCACCCTTGGTTACTTGGTTGGGGGCCCATGTGATATGAGAGAATCCCAACACGAACTTGTGATATAAATTGGTAAGGTCCAAGAAGCTCCGAAGCTCAGTGAGTGTGGTTGGGGCTAGCCATTCATAGATATCCTGGATCTTGGCTAGATCCACATGCACATCATGTTGATCAATGATGTAGCCTAGGTAATGGACCCTGTCCATGCTGAAGGAGAATTTTTCCAAGTTGGCATATAGCTTGTGCTATTGCATGGTGTGCAGAACCTATTGAATATACTACAAGTGTTCTTCCCAAGCCTTTATGTAGATGAGGATGTCATCCAGATACACCACTACAAAATCATTGGTGAAAGGTCGCAGGATATCATCCATCATCATCATGAAAGTTCTTGGAGAATTTTTCAAACCAAAGGGCATGACCAACCATTCGAAAAGACCTTCTTTTGACTTGAAGGCGATCTTCCATACATCTGTCTGTTTTATTGGGACCTGGTGGTAGCTAGACTTCAGATCAATATTATTGAATTATTTGGCCCTCGTGAGTTGATCAAGGAGGTCATAGATTTAGGGAATCGGGTACAGGTTCTAAATTTTTATTTTGTTCAGGGCCCAGTAATCAATGCAGAGTCGTCAGGTCCCATATTTCTTTTGCACCAACACGATTGGGCTCCCACAAGGCGATGACCTGGGATGGATTTTCCCCTTGTAGATAAGTTCTTAGATCTACCTCTTGATCTCCTCATTTTCTAACAGAGAGCGGTGATAGACTGACCCATTGGGTAGCGATGCACCAGGGGTCATATCGATGGGATGCTTGACCTGACAATGCAGAGGTACCCCAGTAGAGGAGAAGATATCTGAGTATTCTTCCTCGACCTTATCCACTTGCTTCTGTTTTGTGGAGAGATCGGTTGTGAAGGCTCTATGTGTGGCTACGATCTTTCACTCACTCTCAGAGTGAATCACGAAGAAGAAAAACTTCTCGGTCTTAGAGATGACCTTCCTGCATTGATTGGAAAAGATCAAGTAAATAGCACTAGGTGGGACTGCCTTGGGTATCCTGTACAATTTCCTGTTCAAAGTAATAATAACATTGCACGTCCTAGACTCATATACAACATGGTGTTTCCATAAATAATGTTGGCCCAAAATAACATTACAAACTTCGAGAGGAGCAACATCACACAATACCTCGTCTTTGAAGGGCTTGATGTCATATGACAGTTGACACTATTCATTGACGCGAAGATTGCTTCCTTGGCGGAACCATCCAATGGTGTAGGGCTTCAGGTCCGACGTTGTTGGTAGGGCTAGCCGCTTGATGACCTCTATTGAGATGAGGTTCTTTTGGCTACCACTATCAATGATGAAATGAAACATGGTGCCTTTCACCCACTTTTGTGAATGGAAAAGGCACTCACCTTCCTCTGGATCGTTTGGTTCACCATGTTGGAGCTTGGTGGTGGCAATGGTGGCACTAGGTTCCACGTCAATGATCTGTCTCCCTCTTTCTGGTTCTAACTCAGAGTCAGAACCTACATATGATTCAGAGGCTTTCACCTCAGCCACCAGTGACTGCTTTGAGCGACAATCTGCAGTGTTATGCCAAGGACTCTTATGGAAGTCGCACCACTTCTAGGTATCTTTCTTTGTCTTTCCAGTGTCCTTCTTTACTTGCGGCTTGGACTGGTTGTAATGATGTTGTCCATATTTTCTCTATCCTTTGTTCTGTAGGTTGGGGCTGTCCTTTCCTTACTTTTGTTATGAGGGTTCCCAGGCCCGAATTGCTGCATCTTTTTTTTTAGCTTCTGCTCGATTTTGACGGTATACCGATAGGGTATGCCCAAGGAAGAGATGTCTAGAATTTCCTTGGTCTGGATGTATCTATGCAGAGCACCACGATACTTGAGCACTAGATGTCGCTCAGAAAAATTGATAACCATCTTGGTGTGAAAGGTATGGAAGATATTTGATAAATCTAGCATTGCTTGGTCTCTTTCTTGCCGCAGTGTGGTCCATTTTGTATACTAGTCGTCATAGCTTATGACCGGGTAGTATTGTTCCTTGATAGCATCCCTGAAGGACTCCTAAGTGACTGCAACTATAAATAATGATGGATCCTCTATTTCCTTTTTCTCACAAAAAGTTTCCCACCAATCTTTGACATGGGGAACAGCTTTGAGGATCGCAAAAGTAATCTTTTCTCTATTCAAAAAGTTATGGACTGAAAAATACCCTTCTAGTAGATTCAGCCATGTGTCTACAACATCTACATCTATTTGAACTTCAAATATAGGATTATCAAAGTTTATTTGTACCTTGAAGGAGCGGCACCTCCACTCTAGGAAGATGTGTTGCCTGTTGGTAGTCGCCGAAGGATTTGAGCAAAACTATCAATCATCACCTTCCTTTGTTGCGTGAGGGCTTCCTCAAGCAAATGTTTGAAAGGATATCTTGTCCCATCGTCTTTATTTTCTCCCATTATGGGTGGTCTCTTGGGCATGCGAGAGATTTTTTCCTCAAGAAAAACAAGCTCGAGACCCAATTCTTTGTACCCTTACCTCATTGGGGACATGCATTAAGAACGACAAGGAGCAGACCGCTCTGATACCACTGATCCAAATTTTATGCGTAGAACAAAATGAATACATAGTATTAAAGTATTCTTAACACAAAATAACAAAGATACAATAAAATTGGTTTCTATTCAATAAGGCAATAAGTTGAAACTATAAAATGCAGCGAAAAACAAGCTTGCTAGAATGGTGGTGGCTTATCTCTGAGAAGATATGTGACGGATGCGCTCATTATCAAGAAGATGATTAAAATGAGGCTCTCAAGGAATTTTTACAATAAACATGAATTCCAAAACCCTAGACATCCAAAAACCTAACCCTAGGAGATGAAGCGCCAAAAGTCATGTGGGCCCCATTGGGGTAAGCTAGTACATCAACTTTTTGGCGTCGTAACTTTTTCATACGATCTTCTTTTTAGGTGCACGATAGCTCATTGGAAAGGTATATCCGAGGAATAGACATTTTTTCAACGAATTCTAACTTTTACCAACAATCTAATGGTGAGCCCTAAAAATGTTGTTTAGGGCCCCAAAACGGCCCCAGAAGTCAGGGACCTGAAAACTAGGAAAAAAAGGCCAAACTGAATCAGTTCGAATAGATTGGAGGCCACCAACATCCATATGGATCATTCCTCCCCCATTAGAAAGAAATGGTCTCCATTGCATTGAGTTCCCCCATCATATGAATAAATTTTAGCTGAATTTGGCCTTGGGTGAGCCACTTGCCTTGGTGCAAGAGTTTCCATGCTTTGACAACTCAATAAAGATGGATCCTTTGATGTCGAGTCCCCTGGACCTAGGTGTCTACAATATGATCACTGGATAATTTTTGTATCCAATCAGGGTTGAGCTCTGTTGGTATCAACTCTTTTTCTATCTTTGAGGTGTCCAATAATGGTGGGAAATATGGTCGAAGGAGAGCCACGTTGAATATTGGGTGCAGGCCAAGGAAAGGGGGAATGTTGAGCTCAAAATCATTGTCACCCACAACCTTGGTGATAGTGAAAGGCCCATAATAGAGTGCGCGAAGCTTTTGATGGGGCCCTGTAAGGCGTTCTTTCTACAAGTGCAACCAAACTTTGTTTCCCACCTGAAACGTATGTGTCACTCAGTTTTAATCATGGTGTTGCTTGTACTTGGCATTGGACTTATATAAAATATCCTAAAACTGTTTGTGGATGTGCTAGATCCTCTCGATGAACCGGATAACTTTGTCAGATTCAGGTGGAGTAGGGGATGAGTCGACTGAGGTGGCTGCCAGCGGTAGTGCAACATCCATGGGGCCCAATGGTTGGAATCTCAACCCCACCTGTAAGGGGATGCATCCGGTTGATCTATGTAGGGATTGGTTGTAGCTATGTTGGACATAGGGAAGACTCCCATCCCATGTCCGGGGGTGATTGGAATTAATGTACATCTGATTGACAACCTCATTTTGGCCATCTGTCTGGGGGTGGAAGGCAATGTATTTGGTGAGCTTGGTATCCAACAGTGACCAAAGGCTCGACTAGAATGTGTTGAGGAACCAACTGTCTCGATCTAAGAAAATGGTTTGTGTGATTTCAAAATGTACCCATACTCGTTCAAAGAAGAGCTTGGCAGTGGCCTATGTTATGATTCTCTTCTTGCAGGTGACCATAATCGACATCTTGGAAAAGCGATCAACAAACACAAAAACATGATGATTTCCCCTCTTGGTGAATGAAAGGCCCAACATGTAGTCCATTGAGATGAATTCCCATGGCCTGTCATGAGTAGGTAGAGGGGTGTACAGGATTTGTTTCTTAGTGGTAGGTTTGTCAATAGCATAGGTGGTGGAGGACCTAATGTACTTTCTAACATATCGTCAAGGTTTCGGCCAATATAAATGTTTCTATAGCACTATCACTGTATTTTTGATGTTGAAGTGTCATGCCGCCTTACTTTAGAGATCTTCCCAAATTATCTTCGCTCGCTCGCTTGATGGAACGTAGAGATTGCCCATATGGAAAATAACCCATCTTGAAGATACAAAATAGTGACCATTGAGTTTGCACCCAACATTTGGTAGGTGGTGGCGAAGTTGGTGTCTATCGCAAAGAGGTGGAGCCATCCAGAGGTCTCGTGGCCACAAGAGTCTACCACCCTGGTGAATTTCACGACTAGAGGTCGGCTGAGGCAATCAACGACTCAGTTGGTACTTCCTATTTTATACTTGATGTTGAGGTGGAACTGTTGCAAATATGTGGACCACTTATCCACTTGCTTTTGTTGTGTGAAAATATCATCCATGAAGGCTCTAGATATCGCTACGATCTTTCGCTCACACTGAGAGTGAATCATGAAGAAGAAAAAATTCACGGTCTGAGAGATGACCTTCCTGCATTGCTTGGCAAAGATCAAGGAAATATCACTAGGTGGGACTGCCTCGGGCATCCTGTACAATTTCCTATTCAAAGTAATAATAACACTGCACGGTCTAGACTCATATATAGCATGACATTTCCATAAATAAGGTTGTCCCAAAATAACATTACAAACTTCGAGAGCAGAAACATCACATAATACCTCGTCTTTGAAGGGCTTTATGTCATACGACAGTCGACACTGTTGGCTAATGCAGATATTTCTTCCTTGGCGGAGCCATCCAATGGTGTAGGGATGTGGGTGCAACATTGTCAGCAGGGCTAGCCACTTGAAGACCTATGTTGAGAGGAGGTTCTTCTGGATACCGCTATCAATGATGAAATGCAGTGGGGTGCCTTTCACACACGTATGTGAATGGAAAAGGTGTTCACCTTCCTTTGGCTTGTCTGGTTCATCGGGTTGGATCCTAGTGGTAGCAACGGTGGGATTGGATTCTGCATCAATGATCCCTCTCCCTATTTCTGGTTCTGAATCAGAGTCGGAACCCACATCTGATTCAGAGTCTTTCACCTCATCCACCAGTGACTGCTTTCAGTGGCAATTAGCAATGTTATGCCAGGGGCTCTTATAGAAGTCTCACCACTTCCCAGTATCTTTCTTTGTTTTTTCAGTGTCCTTCTTTACTTGCGGCTTGGACTGGTTGTCCTGATGTTGTCCATCTTTTCTCTGTCCTTTTTTCTATGGGTTTGGGCCGACCTTTCCTTGCTTTTATTGTGAGGGGTTCCCAGGCTCGAATTGTTGCGTCTATTATTTGAGCTTCAACTCAATTTTGACGACATACCGATAGGTCGTGCCCAAGGACGAGATGCCCAAAAATTATATTTTGGCCTGGATGTATCTATGTAGAGCACCATGATACTTGAGCACCAAATGTCGCTCTAAAACTTTGATACCCATCTTGGTGCGCAAGGTATGGAAGATATTTGTGAACTCTGGCACTACTTGGTCTCTTTCTTAACGCAGTGTGGTCCATTTTCTTTACAGGTCGTCATAGCTTCTGATAGGGTAGTATTTTTCCTTGATAGCATCCCTGAAGGACTCCCAGGGGACCGTGACTATAAATAATGAGGGTTCCTCTATTTCCTTTTTCTCACATAAATTTTCCCACCAATCTTTGACATGGGGAACAACTTTGAGGAGCGTAAAAGAAATCTTTTCTCTATTTGAAAAGTTATGGACAGAAAAATACCCTTCTAGTATATTAAACCATTTATCTACAACATTTGTGTCTATCTAACCTTCAAATATAGGAACATCAAAGTTTATTTGTACCTTGAAGGGGGCGGCGCCTCCACTCGAGGAAGATTCGTTGCCTGTTGGTAGCCGCTGAAGGATTTGAGCAAAACTAACCATCATCTCGTTCCTCTGTTACATGAGGGATTCCTTAAGAAACATTTTGAAAGGATATCATGTCCCATCGTCTTTTGTTTATCCCACCATGGGAGGTCGCTTGGGCATGCGAGATATTTTTTCCTCAAGAGAAACAAGCTCGAGACCTAATTCTTTGTACCCTAACCTCGTTGGGGATATGTATTAAGAATGACAAGGAGAAGACCGCTCGGATACCATTGATCTAGATTTTATGTGCATAATAAAATGAATATAGATTATTAAAGGATTCTTAACATAGAATAATAGAGATATAGTAAAACTGGTTTCTATTCAATAAGGAAATAAGTTGAAACTGTAAAATGCAGCGGAAAACAAGCTTGTTGGAATAGTTGTGGTTGATCTCTGAGAAGAGATGTGACAGTTGTGCTCATTCGCAAGAAGATGATTACAATGAGGCTCTCAATTCATTTTTACAATAAACATGAAATCCAAAACCCTAGACATCCAAAAACCTAACCCTGGGAGATGAAGCGCCAAAAGTCATTTGGGCCCCATTGGAGTCAACTAGTACATCAACTTCCTGGGTCGTAACTTTTGCATACGATCTCCGTTTTAGGGGCACAATAGCCCATTGGAAAGGTCTATCTGAGTAATACACATGTGGCCATTAGACTCTGAATCTGTCTACAATTTGAATATATCGATCCCTAAAAACATTGTTTAAGGCCTCAAAATGGCCCCGGAAGTCAGGGACTTGAAAACTAGGAAAATAACTGCCAAACTGGAAAACTGCCAAAATGAACCAGTTGGAATAGGTGGGAGGCCACCGAAATCCATATGGATCAACTAGCCATGATATCACTAGAGGAAAGAGTGAGGAAACTATAGAGAGGGTTCATTATGTCAAAATGACCCAATTCTCCTTGCTAAAATAATGAGCCTCATCTTGATTCCAAGAAAAATCAATTAATGATAAAACACCAGTGGTTGAACCACTAGCTACTCCAATGAATGGAAGCATGGAGGGCATGGTTGAGAAGACAGAAAATTGTCAACTCGAAGTACCACAAAGGGTAGCCTTCCTGCAGGCATAGATTGAACCGAGTTCTTTCTGGTAGAAGGAAGAGGATAGGTCCAAAACCTTTCTAGGGGAAGAGGGAAGAGGCACCCGAATGGGTCTAAGGACCATTCAAAAATAAGAATAGCGCTTGAGGATCTCCATATAAGAAGAAGAATTGAAGTATTAATTTTTTTTGGTTACAGGAAATAACCAGAGGATGAATTCAGTCTTTGAGGAAGAAAATAGATGAAAGGAATGAAATAACGTGTGAAATAGAAAGATCAGAGAACTCATGGAAGAGTTTTGAAATGGAGCATAGAATACTTGAAGCTCAGACTGGATCAAAATAGGTTCGTGGTCTTGGTGTTGGCTGGAAATAAACCGGTGATGGAAGGAGAGGGCGTTGAGGGATTGTATAGCTATGAAGGGACTCTCTTGCACAGAAGAAATCCAGCTAGGGAGGCATCTGATAAACCTCGTGGAGGCCCTGAGCTCAGTGGGGAAGAAGGGAGAACTGTATTAATTGCAAATATGTGGAGTTTTTAAGACAAAGGAATTGTTTGTTTTTGGTTTAATAGGCTAGATATTCGTCCTTATCCAGAGAAAGAAGGTCTTGATATTGATGTTGAGGAAGCATCTGATAAACCTCGCAGAGGTTGTGACAGAGGGATTATCTCAGAGAATTTGCAAAAGACCTAAGGAACACAAAAAAGTTTCCCTAGTGATATCATGGCTTGGAAAATGGGTGGTTAGAGTGCTAAGAGTGAATGCCTCTTATCCTACAGTTGGGTGGAAAGGCAAACACCCACAGTCAGTTGGATGGATACAACTTGTAATAGATAAATATTTCATATGCCCTGTGTACTTGAAATGAAATGCATGATTGAATTATTTTTTCCAACTGTAAACTCCTACTTTTAGGTGCTAGTAGGATGGCAAGTTTAGTGCATGCCTTGCACATGTGAATAGAATTACCTTGTAATAATCTAGGACACAAAAATTAAACCCCTATATGTGTTTTCTATGTATATGAGGAATAGAGGTATATTAAAAAAAAGTAAATGTGTAATCTGATGCAATGATGGTTTCAAGAGAAAGGAGAACTGCTAGCAATGGTCTCTTTAACTGGATTTGGGGACATAAGATTGTGGCCCCTATGTTGGTTTGGAAAATACTCAATGGATTTCTCAAGGACCAAATCCACAGACATAGAGTTGAGATAGACTCTATGAGACTACCTCGATCATGTCGATTTCCTTGAATTACCTTTCATGTTGTGGAATTTGAGCTCTATAGACGAGGGGCGCTTCCTTCAAATCATTTTCCAAGTGACCATGGGTTGATGCCCACAACCTTAAACAAATTTTTTCTAAGAGTTAGGAGTGTAGCCTCTAGATCTTGAAAAATTTCCATAGGACTAGGACCTTGGAACCCTTCGCTGCACTAAAAAAGGAGCTAAGTTATTCGAGACTCTGAGGTGAATGAACTTTGTAGTGTACTAAATGCGTCAAAGATGACTTGTCGAATTGATATCTTGATAATGGATTGAAATTTGGTTGTCATTTAGTCGTTATCGTGGGATTCATCCCCTTGTTAAACCCCAATCCACTTCTCGGTCATGAAGTAATGTGAGTCGTAGATATGAGGTTACCCATGATCTCCCTGTACCATTGGATCTACGTCATGGTCATTCGATGTTGACCTACTCCAAGAGAGAAAATTTGTTAAAAAACCAGAAACCCCTCACACTGAACTCGCAAGTTAACATGAGTCGCTGATCTGGCAATCCATTGGGAACCTCTCCTGACTATCCGATCAACTAGTGAAAGGATAGCGTAAATCACTTCAACAAAGTCTTACTTTGGGAGGTTCGACATGTTGGTGAATGAGAATATCGTCGAAGGATGGAGTGACATGGCATGATGAAGTCACCTAGGGTGATGTGGACCCATAGTAGGTGTTCCATGTGTCACCCTGATTCATGAATTTCATAGACCTTATTTGTCAAATGGACCTTGGCACATGTCACTAGTTGATTGGGCCATGTGTCACCCTTATCTTCTACCAAATTTCTTCCCCCTGTATCATGGTCGCTTGATCTAATGGTTGACAGGAGTTCGAAACTTTTGGACTCCAAATTTTTTTGAGTGATGGAACGCTTGGGACAAAATGGCCAAAGGCCCAGACCTACCTTCCCATACTCCAATGTTATAATAAACATTAAACATAATTAATTATATTTTTGGGTAATGTAATTACTTGTATTTTTGTAAAGGCATAATTATCAAACTTAATAATCCTAAGTTCTCCTTTGATATATTTAATTAAATTAATAGGCCAATAAGAGCTAGACAAGCATTGACCTCTGGTTGAGTGAGTATTTGTATGTTATGATGAGGTGGCATGCTAGGTGATAGGGAACCACGTGGGTGCCACATGGTGATGAAAGACCCTAGTTCGTAAAGGCCTAAATAAATTTGAAGGACCATAAATTGTTTTCCAAAACTCAGAATTGGACAAATTTATAGTCGTTGGAAAACCCTCGTCGAATCGAAGGCGGTGTAATCCTAGTTTTAGGGATTCAAGATGATTGAGAAAAGATAAATTCTTATGACCCATTCCTGAAAAGGATACCTAAGTGATTGGGTGTGTTACAAAGTGGTATCAGAGTGGGAAACAACACTTGGTCTTCTTGGGCTTGCGAAAGAGTCAAGTGATTTTTTTCTTTCATAAAAAAATTTAAGGGAGAGGGAACCCTACCCTACCCTACCCTATCTAGCAGAGCATGATTCAAAAAAAGGCCTGGATGGGCCATAGAAAAATAATAATACTAGTTTACCAAGGCTAATATGAGCCTGTTGAGAGTATTACCGTTGTATGGAAATTATCTGCATAAATTCCTTGAGGAGAAGGATGCAGATTAAAATTCAGTTGGGATTTTACCCAACGAGATTGAATCATGATAGACTGTGGCAGAAGAAGCCTATCATTTATTTTTGGAAATGATACCCAATCCTACAAAATTGTGATTATGTCGAGGGGAATTAATAATAAAAATTGGATGCAAAAGGAATAAACCTATTTTAAGGAATACTTAAGTCCAGAAGGAAAATGGACTGAATAGGTGGTAGGAGTTTCCTAAAAGTGGGCTTAATGAAGTCTATGTTAATTAAAAGTGTTGATTAAATGAAGGATTGGAATTTGGAATACAGTCCTCCATGTTTAGAGGCCTTATGGAAGTAGGTGAGATCAACCTACTTGACCTGACATAACTGAAAAGCTTCCTACTTGGGTAATCCCTCCTTGTAAAATAAGAGAAGTCATGTGGACTAAGAATGAACCTCATGGAAGAAGTGGAATGACATGAGCAATTTCAAAAGATCGTGGTTGTGCTAAAGAAGTGTAAATCCATATTAACTAAGGGTAGGTCTATGCATGGAAATGCAAAAGGTAAGTAAGTGGAACATGTTCGCACTGCAGACATGGGTACAATTCTTGGTGCACAAAGATATGTTGAAATGCATATCGAAAAGATAGAGCATGCATATAACATGCATATATACTTATTATAGTCTACCATTGGATGTAAAATATGGTGATTTCATGGATCATATGGTTAATGATGATCTAACTATAGCAACATAAGTAAAATGTTGAAGATGTTGAGGAAGCAAGAGGAATGGGTCTGGTGACCATTTTTTGAAGAGGGAGAACATGTGGAATTCTCTGGTTCTGAAGGGAACTGAGAAATGCCCAGATGGAATTTCTGGATTGTTGAATACCTTTATAGTAGTTAAGGAAAAAAATTATCCTTGTTGGTTGTTGTCGTATGGAAAGGGGGACATAGTTATGATTATGTTTGTTAAACTTTCCATGTGGATATCATGTGAATGACTACAAGCTCTCAACAGAGAGGGAAGCTCAGTGTTGAGTATCTTTATGAGACTTTTCATAAGAATGGTAGAAAGATCCTTGGGAGGAGGATCTGGAAGTCTGATATGTCCATGTGTATGAATGGAATGGAAAAGGTGCAAGCAATGAGCTTGCATGATGAATGTTTGGCTATGTTTGTATATGCTTGAGTGCATGGATTTAATGCATTGTGAGGTTTCTTGATATGAAGATTGATATTAATACCAAATAGATATGAATGATATTAAATGTGCAAGTGATGCACGTTTATGATGTAAGAGTATATGTATACTAAAGGCACTATGTGACTACATAATTGAGTGAAATGTAAGGCGATAATTTCACTTTCCAAGATTGAATGAATACCATGGGTGCATGGCTGACTCTATTCTGAAGAGTCATGACAGTTTTGTTTTGAATGATAGATTGAGGGGAATGTGTTCGATTACCTTAGGAAAGGCTAGTATAAATAGATGAAAGATTAAATGAGCAAGGATGCTCTGTTGTCATGATAAAAGGAAACATGATTATGCCTTTGGGGACCGCATGAGAACAATTGTGAACAATCATGAGTTAAATGATTTTAATGTAAAGATGTATGTGATATACAAAATATACTTATGGTAGATACACATAGGCTTATGATTATTCAAGTGGTTAAGTGCATCATGGATGTAAGTTAACAAAACAAGTAATATGTGTAGATAAATAATCTAGATGCATAACAAAGATGTATGTTTATATTCCTTATGGAATATTTGGTAAACAGTTGAAGCTAACTCAAGGTTGAGGCCATGAAAGATAGTGATGGATATGCAATAAGGAAGTTGTATGCCGAAGGAATTCCCTATGAAGGAACTATGTAAATAATCTATGAGAAGAATAGAGTCACAACCTTAATGATTGTTAAAAAATGGGCAGTGGGTTCCAAGCATATATATATATATATATATATATATATATATATATATATATATATATAAGAATCCTGGATTACATTCTAAAACAAAATTTATGAGTGGAAGACTAACAAATGAATGTTGACCATTCTAATAACTGAATGGTAATGTGCAAAGTGCACAGGTTCATGATTCATTATGAAAACAAAGTTTGTTATTGGAGCATGCTAATGTATCCAATAGGTTAGGGTGAGCCTAACCAAGGCTGCTCAAGGAAAAGAGCATGAAGATCTCAGTAGGGAGTATATTGCATAAGCAAAGAAGGATAAAATGGGGAATACTTTTCTCACCCTAAAAACTCTGAATTGTTTAACAGAGTTGTAAGCCTTAGAAGAGCAGTTGTGGAAACAAGTACAGCTAGAAAAAGGAAAATAAATAAATAAGAAAGTTTGAATGAATAGGCGTGTTTAATTCGTGATAAGTAAAGACAGTGAGGCCATGGAAAATAACTCAGTTGGAATGAAAGTCTAGGGATGTGTAGAAGGAGTTGGGGAATGGAAGAGTTCCTTGACCCCTTCCTTGTTGTTTATTGTATTTCTCTGGTACGAGAGATTGATTTACTAATGCAGGTAAGTTTTTTGGCATAATGATGTTGATGGTTGTATGATTATAGAATACAACTGAAAATTGGATTGTGATTGCACTAGCTAACACATTAAGGAGTAATGTGGTAGAGTGCATAGAGATATGTTGGGGAATATTTGAAAATATTTTATTGATTTAAATGCTATGGTACATGCATTTTTGTTTTACATGATGACTTATGTGTGTGTGTGTGTGTGTGTTGTATAAGAACTGATTGGAGTTGTTGGTAAAGGAAAACTGTCAATGGTAGATAACCCATGATAAAGGATAAATGCAAGAAGGATGTTGTTGAAAGATTGTTGAAGGGACTTTGGGAGCCCCATGGAGCACTACTAATGAGGTAAAAATCAGAAAAAGGGTGCTAGTAGCCAGAACATGGATAAAAATGTTCATACTTGTGTGGAATAAGGTATGGAGAGATTTGGTAAGAATCCCCTCTGAAGTATTTTAATTTCTTACCGATATGCGAATAATTTTGAGTGGTTATTGTATGCCATTACTACCCAAGCAGAGTAAGATTCAGAAAAGAAGAATATGAATAATAGAGAGAGGAAATCTATGCCATTCAAAGATGAGTTATAATCCTTCCAAGAAAATGCATGAGTAAGGAGTACCATGGGTACAATGACCAATCTAGGAAGATTGGTAATAAAGTGCTCATAGTTAACACATTGCATGGAATGCATTGAGAAAATTCATGTTTGCATAAGAGGGTAGACAATGGATTTTCCATTGAGGAAGGAGGACCTTCAATTACTCCACTTGAATTGTGTAGTTGTTAAAGAAAAGAAAATTTGGGTGGTCATGAGTGTTGGCGCCCTGGTTACTAATGAAGGAAGAATGCTTGGGTACATTCAAGAGAAACTTTTAGTTTCATATGTGCTGATTTGGGATCATGATCATCCTGTAGAAGGAAGCACAATCCTACTGCAATAATGAACGAGAATGAATAAGCCATATGGTGAAGAGGTTGGTTAATCTCCAACACACCATGGAAAAGTGTTTGTCATAAAGTGTGGCAAACTTGAAATCAATGCAAGGGTGCATTAGGTATGAATGTGGCCATGAATATTGGCACATTGATTAAAGTCATTTGATATTTGAATTGCATTTGGAAAATTTAGTATGTTGAAAGGATGCATACATAAATAATGATTCATTTTTCTTTTTACCCTTCAATAGATGAAAATGACTTGGATTGTTAGTATGCATAGTTTTGAAAATATAAAGTGCATGAAAACTAACAATTTGTTTGGCTGAGGAATCTTGAAATTGCAGGAAGAAAAGGGTCTTGGATATGGCAGTGTTGTAAGACCATAAGGAAGACCAATTTCCTGTTGATCCAAACTACAAGGAATGGTATTTCCTTTTTGAGAAAATGAATTTGATTTTTAGTATGCACATTTCTAAAGTTGTTTGTGAGCCACTGCAAGCGTGCAATGAAAATATGTTGTGCATGAAAACTAACAATTTGTTTGGTTGAGGAATGTTGAAATTGCAGGAAGAAAAGGGTCTTGGATATGGAAGTGTTGTAAGCCCATAAGGAAGACCAATTTCATGTTGAGACAAACTACAAGGAATGATATTTCATTTTTCAGCAAATGAATTTGATTGTTAGTATGCACATTTCTGAAGTTGTTTGTGAGGCACTGCAAGCGTGCAATGAAAATATAGTGTGCATGAAAACTAACAATTTGGTTGGCTGAGGATTGTTCAAATTGCAGGAAGAAAGGGTCTTGGATATGGAAGTGTTTTAAGACATAAGGAAGACCAATTTCCTGTTGAACCAGACTTCTATGGGAAGAAAAATCCCATACTTGTGAATCTGGTTCCTATGGAGCAGATCTGAAAAATAAAAAATGTGGAATTTGGAAATCTACAGGTGACAGATTTGAAATAAATTATAAATTGGAATTGATGATAATATCTTATAATTTATGTATACCTATGATACAGGTGAGACGAAAATATTTTTCTAGGGAGGACAAATGAAGGTTGTCAAAGATGGAAATCATGAAAAAGGCTATTATTGAGACATGAGAACCCTGTGGTAAGCCATGATACCCCTAAAATATGTTGTGTTGTAGTAACACAAGTGGGAGGGATGCCTCGATAGAGGAGTTCAGAGGGACGCCTCGATTGTAAGGCTCAATGAAGTCTCTACAAATCTTCTTGTGCAAGAAATCCTTGGCAAGGAAAGATGGATCGCCTGAGGGACTATATAGCAGAGAAGGGGATGCCTGAGCTTGGTCCTAGAGGGTGAGTGACTGCAAGGAAGAGGAGACTTTATTAATTATTGTAAACCATTGATTGGGATCATGCACACAATGGGTATGTCAAGGAAAAACAGTGAGCCAAGATAACAAGACAACCATATGGATGCAAATCCATGAACTGCACAGATAAGTATTGTGCTAGATTATGAAAATTTTCCTCTTGAATTTTGCACAATAGTAAGTTGCTTTCGCATGAAATTGTGATTAATATGCTTGTTGTCCAAAATTATTGAAGGCAGGTGATGAAGGCCAAAGGTATCGAAAAGACCTGACCAAGAAAGAGGATCAATATTTCTGAAGTAGTTGAATGAAAAAGGAATGCCATGTGTTACTGAGAAAGAACACTAAGGACGGTATTCCTTTAAAGGGGGAGGGGATTGTAATACCCTTGTTTCCCCCAGCTTGTAATTAATCATTGTTTATGATTACAATGCTATGGCATGTGAACAATGTAAATGTATTATTGTTTAGATTTTCAAAAATTGATTGTGGGAGTGAATCCTTAAAGTAATGGCCATGATATCACTCGAGGAAAGAGTGAGGAAACTATAGAGAGGGTTCATTATGTCAAAATGACCCAATTCTCTTTGCTGAAATAATGAGCCTCATCCTAATTATAAGAAAAAATAATTAATGGGAAAAGACTGGTGGTTGAACCACCAACTACCCAAATGAATGGAAGCATGGAGGGCCTGGCTAAGAAGATAGAAAATTGTCAGCTCTAAGTACCACAGAGGGTAGCCTTCTTGCAGGCATATATTGAACCAATTTCCTTCTAGAATAAGGAAGAGGATAAGTACAAAACCTTCTTGGTGGAAGAGGGCATAGGCACCCAAAGGGGTCTGAGGACCATTCAGAAATAGGAAGAGCATGTGAGGCTCTCCAGCTCAAAAGAAGAACTGGAAGATTAAGCTATTTTGGTTACAGGAAATAACCAGAGGATGAATTCAGTCTCTGAGGAAGAGAATCGATGAAAAGAATGCACTAGCGCATGAAATAGAAAGATCAAAGAACTCATGGAAGAGTTTTGAACTAGAGCATAGAAGACCCGAAGCCCAGACTGGAGCAAAAGAGGGTCACGGGCTTGGTGTTGGCTGAAAAGAAACCAATGCTAGAAGGAGAGGGCATCAAGGGATAATGTAGATATGAAGGGACTCTATTGCACAAAGGAAATCTAGTTGGGAAGGCATATAATAAACTCTGAGGAGGCCCTGAGCTCAGTGGGGAAGAAGGGAGACTAATATTATTGCCAGATATATGGAGTTTTGAAGACAAAGGAGTTGTCTTTTGTTGGTTTAATAGACCAGAGATTCATCCTTATCCAGAGAAAGAAGATCGTGAGCTTGATGTTGAGGAATCATCTAATAAACCTCGCAGAGGATGTGATAGAGGGAGGATCTCAGAGATTTTGTAGAAGACTTGAGGAACACATATAAGTTTCCCTAGTGATATCATGGTTTGGTATAGGGGTGGCCAGAGTGTTTCCTCTGACCCTATGGTTGGGTGGAAACACGAACACCCGTAGTCAGTTGGTTGGAGGCAACCTGTAATAGATAAGTATTTCATATGCCCTGTGTACTTGAAATCAAATGCATGATTGAATGCTTGTTTTCAACTGTAAACTCCTACTTTTGGGTGATGGTAGGATGACAAGTTTAGCGCATGCCTTACATAGTTGAATAGAATTACCTTGTAATACTCTAGGGCACAGAAAGTAAACCCCCATATGTGTTTTTTGTGTACATGAGGAATAGAGGTATATAAACAAAGGTAAATGTGTAATCTGATGCAATCACTACTACATATGGGCGAATTATTCCACGAAAATTTTCCACGCTTCCACTAGTTTCATCATTTTTTTAAACAGGGCGGGATTTTCGTGGATATTGCGACGAAAGTTCGTCGCAATATCGACGAAAATATTAATTTAACCTAGTCGGGATTTTCGTCGCTATAGCAACAATATTTTGTGGCAATAGCGACGAAAAGTTTACCTATATCATTGGTCAGTGTTAACGGCTAGTTGACTATTTTATCTATATATACGTGACTTTAAGAGACTTTGCGACACAATTGCTATAGTTGCGACACTTTTCTTGGCTTTTGTTTGAGCTGTTTATTTTTTCTGTCACCCACCGGTTCAACAAATCCAATTCTCGATCTACATAGCTCAGATTTTGAACTTGCAAGGTTAGTATGTTATTTTTTATTGATGTACTCATTTAACTTGTAATTTTTTTTTCAAATGTCCAAATTGCATTTAGCTTGTTTTTTCCTTGATAATA
>ML784149.1:652075-664696 GCA_009831015.1 Picea engelmannii | reverse complement strand
ATAAAATGAGCACTTGCTCAATTTGGCATACAACTGATGCTCCCTTAATACTTGTAATACCATCCTCAAGTGTTGTTCATGCTCTTCCTTTGACTTAGAATATATAAGAATGTCATCTAAAAATACAATGACAAACTTATATAAGTACTCTTTGAAAATACCATTCATTAAACACATGAAGAGAACTGGTGCATTTGATAACCCAAATGGCACCATTATGAACTCATAATGACCAGACTTTGTTCTAAAAGCAATCTTGTTGATGTATTCTTCTTTAATTCTTACTTGATGATATCCTGACCTAAGATTAATCTTGGAGAATATTTTTGCATCTTTCAACTGATCAAAGAGGTCATCAACCCTTGGAAAATTATATTTATTATTCACAGTTACCTTGTTCAACTGGCTAAAGTCAATGCAAAGTCTCAATATTCCATATGCTTTCTTCACAAATAAAACTGGGGCACCCCAAGGTGACACACTTGGGAGTATATACCCCTTCTTCAAAAGCTCTTCAAGTTGCATTTGCAACTCCTTCAATTCTGGTGTACTCATCCTGTATGGAGTCTTGTATACTGGAGTTGCTCCAGGCATCAAATGTATGGAGAAGTCAATGTCTCTTTTAGGGGTTAATCTTGGTATTTCCTTAAACACATCTTCAAACTCTTTTAGGATTGTATAATCTTCAATATTTGGCACCTTATATTTAGGTGTCTTCCATATGTGCTACAAATATTTGACACCCTTTTCTGTAACATTTCTTCAGCTGCAATGCTGAAATTTCTATGATGGTTACTGCCCTGGGAATTCCCTGCATTGTCCTTAGGTTCCCCTCCTCATCCAAGCAAGTAAATGCCTTGTTATGACAGTCTAGGACAACATGATGTTGGTCCAACCAATCCATCCCAATTAGACAGTCATAAGAACCTAAAGATAATATGTTTAAATATTCCCTGGTGTTCAGTCCATTCATGTCCATAAGACATGACTTAACCATCTCATTAACGTTTCCTTTGGCTTTGGTAGCTAGCTGCACCAACCGAGATTTTCCATTCTTGATTCTTGGCAAATGCAAACTTTCCACCATCTTAGGATCTATATAACTATGAATAAATCCTGAATCAATTAAAATAGCAATGGTTTGGTTGTTGATCATACCTTCCACTTCAATCATATGTGACTGATACTCAACTTGCTTGTTGTCCAGGGCTACATAGATCCTTGGTACATTTATGCCCATGTCCTCCACTGTTTCAACTTGTTGTACATTGTTAACAATCCTCACTTTTTCATCTTCGTGAGGACAATCTTTGAACACATGATCTCCTTTACAACCCCAACATTGAATAGGTGGTTGCCTTGGCCTTTGACCCCCTGTCTCAATCGTTCTGGGTTCTATAGAAGTTGGTTGTCCTTGAGGATTATTTCTGAAGAATGGTGGCTTAGTCTGCTTCTTCCTCTGATCCATCTTGAATTTCTTTTTGTCTTCCCAAGATTTTTGGAAATTTGGCCTTTCTTTTTGCTGATCATATAGGAATTTAGCTCACTTTATGGTCTCCTACAATGTCTTGGGATCATCATATTGTATATTGTCATTGATGAATGATGGCAATCCACTCAAATACGTTTGAATATTAACTGTCTCATCCTTGATGAAAGAAACATACTTCAACAGTTCTAAAAATCTTATTTCATATTCATCTATGGTCATACTCCCAAGCTTGAGTTCAAAGAACTCTTTCATTTTATTGTCATAGTATCTCTTAGTCAAGTATTTCTTTTCAAAGTACTTCTTGAATTCCCTCCAAGTAACACTTTTCTCTTTAATGTGTTTCACCTACACAAGATGATCCCACCACATGGATGTCTTTCCCTTGAGTTGATAGATGGAAATTCTTCCTTTTGCATGAGAAGAATAATTATGCAATTGAAAATACTTTCTCATGCCCATCAACCATGTCTTTGCATCTTCATCCTTCTTGTGCTCACCATCAAATGTAGGAGGTTTGATTTTGTTCATTTCTCCTCATAGCTCATCCACCCCATACCTCTTATGCTTCCTGACAGGGGATGGGCTTGAGTTGTTGTGTGCTATCTTATTGGAATGCCTCGGGGAGTGACGGTGATGTCCGCTAACACTTCTTGTTCTTCTTTTCTCATCAAGAGACCTGTGACTTCCTGATTTTCTTGAGCCACTCTCCTTATCCAATTTCTTTTCTATTCTGTTCAAGCTCTGCATTAAATTCATGTTGAATTCCTCCTATTTCTCCTTGGATTTCATAAGCCTTTCATTATCAGGTTTATGGATTTGGACATCCTTCTGCAGATTTTTAATGGTCTATACCATATCCATGTTTTCATCCCTTCCTTCTCCATGTCCATTGGAGTTTGTTCCTTCAATGCCCAAATGGACATCCATCCCTCTGATCTCATCTTCCTGGATGTAAGTCCCCTATGCATCTTCCATTCCTCCACACTATGTGTTGATCCTTATCTGATCTATTTGTTGTTAACTCTACAAAATGTGCAGCCAACAAAACTTTGTGAGGTTAACTGACTCTTCAATTTCATGAAAAATACAAACCATTATGGTTCAATAATATATCCAAATTATTTCTTCTGATTTCTTGAAAAAATGATTGCTCATATCAATTTTCTGGGTAACTAATTATATTCTATTGTCCAACACCTTTCCAACGCCTGCTTCCATGCTCAATTCTGAGTCTTAAGCAAAAAGTTATGGTTATTTGAAAATTGTCCATTAATTTTTCTGTTCACTCTTCAACTGGGTGCAATTATGTGCTGTAATTATGCATTTTTGCACCTACTCCATTGGAGTTTTAGTATGATCTCAATTGGGTTTCTTAATATACATATTTTGGATATTCTTTCCAAGTTTCACCTTTTTCTGGGTTATGTCCTGCTAGTTACAACTTGTTGGAGTTCTATGCCAATTCGTGTTTTTGTTCTGGAATGCTACATGTACCTTATTTTCCATATTAAACATTTTTAACATACCTAGAAATTTAATTCAGCTCTAGTACTGTCTTCTATGGTTCAATATCTTTCCATTGACTATTCTTGCACCTCAATCTGATTCCGAAGCAGAAATTTATGGCCCTTCAAAGTTAGTTGGGTCTTAAAATTTACCCTGCACTGTTTGTCTTGTAACTTCCTCATAAAAGCTTCGTTTGATGAACGGTTTACACCATTAGAAAGCTCTCCCCAGGATATTTCATTTGAGCTGCAAAGATAGAGTGTACCAAGGTATAGTCTGTTCTCGTGGTTTTTGAGTAGCTAAAAACATTGTTAAGGGCCTTAAAAACACACTGCAAAAAGATGACCTTCCAACAGTATAAAATGTCACGGAAATTCGTTGGTTTTCTGTTGTTGTAGACCATCCAAACAACTTCGTCCGCACAAATTTGAACTTGTACACCCATATTTAGCATGCGCAGCAACACCATAAGGTAGATCATTCTCCGCACACCTACAATCAATGTGGATCACTTCTCTGTCGCGCCAATAACTGGTGCGCACTACTTTTGTGTCGCGCGCCAATATCTATCGCACCCAATTTTGGTTCATGCACTAATACCTATTGCGCACAATTTTTGTGCTGCACGCTAATATTCCACGCGCATTTCACTCTACACGCTGCACCATGCCAAAGTTTAGTATGCCCCCACCGCGCACCATTAAATTTTAGTGCGCACATCAACACACCAATATTTTTCCGCCCAACGCCAAATTTTAGCGCGCGCAACCACACGCCAATATTTTTCCGCGCAACGCCAAATTTTAGCGCGTGCACCCACACACCAATATTTTCTGTGCAACACCAAATTTTAGCGCGTGCACCTGCACGCCAATATTTTTCCACATATCACAAGCTTTTCACTGCGCATCATTCATTTTTAGTGCGCCCACCTATGCACATTCATTTTTATGCGCATCAATTCCTCGTGGATTTTGCTACAGAAATGGGGGCTTTTGCCTAACTTTTTCCCAATTTTTACCGTAGACATTCTGCAACAATGAAATTTGTTCAATTTCACCCTGATAACACCAATTCAACCTCTGCAACAACAAATCGTTGTGGGTTGACATTTTTGGAATGAATTTACCACAAACTCAATTCACGAATTGAGAATTTTAATCAACTAATCTCGCTCCATCTGTCATGGCTTCACTTTAACTTCAAATTCGACCAATTCCAAGTCTGAATTTGCTAAAACATATATTAAATCAAGAATATCTCACCACTTGGCCAAATTTCTCATTTTTCCCATGAATTTAACAACAGAAAATGGGGCTTTTTCCCAATTCCACGCAACTGCTTCTAATTTTTACCATGGACGCTCTGTAACTTGAAATTTGGCCACTTCAAAATCAATCCTCTGTGAAATTTTACTTCAACTCAACTTGCTCGATCCATCCAGGCTCAGTGTTCAAAACCGAAGCTTTGATACCATATTGTAACATCCCCAACGTCCAACTGGGCTATGCCACATAAAAAAACTTTAACTGTATGCAAATTAAATCATATACACGCAAAAACTCTTGCGGAACTTTATATATATAACTAAAAATAGACAAATACATTCTGTAAATGCACAGATTCACATGGAAATAACAGTAACCATATACATCCAACACACACAAGTAATGCCCATTAATATAACGATAGATATAACGACACACAAGAAAAACCCATAAAAAAAAATTCATAATTAATGATGCAACATATAAATTAACACGTAATTGACACTTATCTTGGTAATAATATTACCAACTGCATGCAAATATTCCACGAACCTCCCAGCCTTACACCACACTGCTCATCACTCTCAACAGTGGGTCATCCCCAAGCTGGGACTAAACTTCACCCAGGTAAAGGGATTCCTAACCAGGCTAATGTATCTCAAACAACAGGAGAGACTCTGTCACAGGTGCCAACTCAAACTAACAACCTACAGTCCCTCATTCCCCACACACCTATCCCACCCTAAGAAGTGTGCTCCTTCTTTGCTCAACAGTCCCTCGGCTGCCCCACTTCCCTTCCAAGGCTTCAACAACAGGCTGGACATGAAGTCTCAGAGCCCTGTAGCTACAGTTTATCACCTTCAGGAATCAATTCCCAACAATTCTCTCACCTAGAGAGAAATTTCTCACAGGCCTGACAACCTGCCTCTTCAATATCCCACGAGCCTGACAACCCATTTCTTCATTCCAACTCCCAAGCTAACCAGGTACGAGTACAAGTATGGATACAAGTACAATGATGGTAACAAAAAGGTATGGAGGACAATTGAATGAGTGAGTGCATGATGATGGAATGATTGGAAAATGAACTAAGTCCAAGATATATGTATGAATGTTCCCAACTTGACACTTGTCATGTTGGGAGTTACTTTGGCCCACTTGTCCCCATCCTTAGAACTTAGGATAAAATCATTATCCATACTTTATACTTTCAAGGAATATTAATATAATATTCATTTTTGGCTTAAGCTCCCCAGCTTATCCTTTTTTCTTAACTTTTAGCACCCCCTTTCCCTAACTAGTGGAGTTTAGTCCCCCATACTCTTTTATCGTGGTCGGTCTACACACAACGATGTATTATATTAATGATGAGACATATACAAAAATAGGCTCACTGACCTTTAGCATCTAGGCTCTCTAGCCTAACAAAAAACATAAGCCTCCTAGCTTATAATAACTGGCTCACTAGCCTATAAAACACAACATATACACAAAGGCTCCCTGGCCTCAAAATCTTGCGCACTTAAGTTTTCTATGTGCGTATCCTGAAATGTGCACACTTCATCATTTTAGTGCGCAGTACATATGTGCACTATACCATGGAAGGTGCATACAAAAATGTTATCAAACAACTCACCAGCTTAAGTACATTTTCATTTGCATTTACTATTGGATTCGGCCTAGGGTTATTACAAACAACATGAAGAGCAAACCTGGCATGGGAAGCAAACATTTTTATACATTTCAAGCATGATCCTGGGTCAAGTAAAGAAGTTCATGGAACCCCTGATTAAAGCTCTTGCAGTTTTACAATGCTTAAGTGTCAAGCTAATCGAGTACAACGAACAAATAATAGAGATAAAGGAGGCCCTCTCCGCCCCGATGGATTAGCACAGGTTCCCATATGAAAGTACATGCGAAGATATCTTTTTCAAGTGGACATAGTACGGGAAGAACAATCCACTTCAGTAAAACCACTAGATGATCAAAAGAGAAGCAAAAGAGAACATATAGATAAAAATCCTCCACGTGGCATTTTCTTAACTTAACACAACTTTAGTAGATATTTTTAGTTTAGTTATTTTTTATAAATGAGATCAACGACCTCAGACACAGGGTCAATGGTTTTGGAGAGAAATAATTTTTCTGAAATTTTGTAAGAGAATTATTTATGTGCAAGTTATTTTAATTAAGAAGTTATGTTTAGAACCAAAGACACTTCTATCATCTAAGGCGTGAATGTGATTGGACTGAGGGGGATTATCTCTGTCTTCAGATTCAATATTTGTTGTTGTATTGAGTAAGAGTTGTTGTATCTATTATTTAAAGTTATCTTATAATGCTGCAACAATTATTTTATTCTAGTTGATGAATATAAATCGATTATGTTAACCTGTGATTGATAATAGAGCATTAAAAATTACTTTTTCTTGCACTAACTTCTTGTCACATATATATTTCTTTCTGTAACTGTTATCTCAGACAATGTTGAATGTCTGCTAATCAAAATGGTATTAATTCTAGTTTGAAGTAGTTCAGATCTTTTTCTTCTGCATGCTATGGTATAAATGTTATCCTTAAATCCAGCCTTCTCCCAACACATAGTTAGCTTTCCTCTGTCATCTAGTTTAAAGCTCTATCTTCCTTTTGTTATAAACATTAGAAAAGGACCAAAAAGAGAATTGAATAGCATGAGGAAAGGTGTAACAGAAAATACATATATGTCAATCACCATTAAAGCCCATCAATAATTCCATCCAGATCATGAATCTGGAGAACCTTACCACTCATCAGACCCCTCAATAGGTTGCATGAGGACATGCGAAAATTTTGGCCTAGGGAAGATGACAGGTGCCTAAAATGGCATACTTCCAACACCCGTCCATACTTTTTTGCTTACCATTTTATGCTAATCATTCCCTTTTTGATACTTCCTTTATTTAGATCATTGTACTTATCACCAAGGTATGAATCCTTCTGAATATTCCATTATTACGCTACTTTTTCATTATTCTTAAAGGAACTCATTGCTTGCATGTACTAATATTGCTACACAAGAATAATACAACAAATGTTGCAATACTATCTTGTTGCAATTTTGAAAGTACCTTCAGTTGTCGTGACTCCAGGTATGATCAGAGTGTTGCAACTCCGATACATCTGTTGTTGATGCAACACCAAGACAATTGCCAACCTCGAGCACTTTATCCATTGTTACGACCCAAGACAATGGCTACAATTCCAAGGAATACTCTTCGTTTCCACGATTTCGAGTCTACTGATTCTTGCGACTCCAACATAACAGTTAAATGTTGTAGCTATCAAATGGGTTCCAATCTCCAATAGAGGAAATTGATGAAAGACAAGTAGGAAACCAAATGAAAGAAAATAGTTTCCTATCGAGTCAACACGAGCATATTCTTTTCTAAATATTGGAAAACCTTTATAACCGGATGGACAGTTGGATCCTCACGGCTGTCCATCCGTCGCCTTGTATAATTTTAGATGATAATCATATTGTATAAAAAACCCCAACTTCTGGGGAGATGAGGGGGAGAAAATCGAGTAATTACATTATGTTATTGTATCTTTCATAACTTCAGAAATATAAATTTATGTTCATGCTTTCATTCATGCATTGATGTGTTGGTGATCGTGTGATTCTGGTTTAGAGACCCTGTACCTCGCCTAAGGGGGTATCCCCCCCTCCTTAGTCAGGTACTGTTTGTAACAATAAGGTTAGAAATTAGCATTTTCGATCTGCTTAGTTTATTTTGTTTCTTCTTAACTTGCTGCAATTATAGATTCTTAGTATTACTCGTAGTCTGTATCCATTTTTCATTTTTTCTTATATTCTAGAACAATAGCTTAATGTATTTGATTTCATGATCATCTCACTATTATTCTAGGACACACATAATAGTGTTTCAATTCATGCGTTGTTTGATTTTCTAAGTTTTATAATTCGTATTTTTGTGAGTTTTGATTATAAATGACCCTGTAGTTTTCTTTGTTGTAAGTCATGTCATCATAATTTTTTGTTGCATAGAGTTTCGTTGTTGCAATTTGCACCACTACAACTCAATCTTGATATTTTTTTTTGTCCTACAACTCACGTTGCCACAACCCCACTTGCAACTGCACTTATTTTTTTATTTTTTTTCTAATCCTCTCTAGCTGAGTCTTTGTAACTTTGGATTGATGTGATTGGATTAATATTGAATGAACACACACTTAATTGTTGCAACACACAAGACATTCATTGTACTCAAGTGAGTCACCAATAGATCATAGCATAAGTTTTAATTCTCGTAGGTGTGATTTCAATTCTCACAAGTGTGATTTTAATTCTCACAAGTGTGATTTTAATCCTCACAAGTGTGATTTCCATTTCAACAAGTGTAATTTCAATTCTCACAAGTGTGATTTCAATTCCTGCAAGTGTGTTTTAATTTTTGTAAGAACAACTTAGGCCATAACATAGTTTGGTGACTTACTTAAGTATCTTGAATCTTTCAATTGTGACATTAAGGTGCTACAACACCATAGTCAAAACAACACTCTTATTGCATAGATTATGCACGATAGTTTGCAAGTTCCGTACGAGCCCCAAATTGATCATTAAACATACAAACCTTCATTTGCTTACTAAGTTATATATAAAGTAATTGAAAGGTTCGTCAGAGACTCAGATTGGGTAGGCATTGCAACAAAAAGGAAGAGCACCTCATGATGTTGCTTTAGCTTGGGGTCATTGATGATATCCTAGTTCAACATGAAGCATAATTTAGTGTCACTTAACTCAATAGAGGAAGAGTATATGGTAGCTAGTACCGCTAGTTGTGAAGCCATCTAGCTTCGCAAGTTACTAACAAGATTATTTGATCAGGAGTTGGATCCTGTAGTCATTTATTGTGATAATTAGAGTTGCATCAAACTCTCTGAGAATCTAGTATTTTGTGACAGGTCCAAGTACATAGAGATCGGGTATCACTTCATTCAAAACATGATTCATAAAGGCGCAGTGAAGCTCCAATATGTGTTAGCCTATGACTTACCTTACCAATCACTAAGCCCAATTGTCACCTATGTTTGTATTATTCATTTAGGATATTAGTAATATATCCTCAAGTGATTACTAATGAGTTAGTTAAGATTGCCTAGTTTAGTCATCATGCATGATTTTAGGATCTAGAGAAAATATCTCTATGAGGTGGCATCACCCATTGTACTATAAATATGTACCATTGGTGTGAATACGATAGATTTGGATATGGAGCCTTTTCTGTCATATTGTTGTTGTTGTCTATAGTTTATCATTGGTATCAGAGCTCTTATAATTCTTAAAGACATGATACCATTGGCATCCATGGTAATGTTCCATGGGAGATGAATTATGAGATGATGATGATTGTGCAGAGATGATTATTGTCCAAGAGAAGAAGCAATGAAAAAAAAATGGTAGCAACAAAGATCGCTCATCATGCTCGAGACCCCACACGTCTATTGAAAGGATACATGCATCTACTAAAAATCCTTCACACATTTTTGAAGATTAAGAAGACATGGATATGGAATTCAAGAAAATGGCCTCAATTCTCTACCTAAGCAAGGAACAAGCAGATATGCTACATCAACAACCATCCTTAGTGTCTAGATCAAATAAAAACAAGTTATGATCTGTCAAATTTGATGTGGAACTATCAGATCTAAAGGTTGGTTGTGCATATCCATCTAGGCTACGCGCAAATCAAATTGGACGATTGCAACATTGATTAAGGGAAATGGAAGAATGCAACATCAATCAAACTTAATGCAGAGGATCCTTGGAGAGGTTTATCTCTAATCTGGTTTTTTCTATTTATTAACATTGGTAGAACATTGTTTTTTGTGAGAAATTCAAAGTGTTTTCTTTTCTTTGGGGTTTTTCTATGGTCGATTATAATTATCTTGTCTTATATGCATTTGATATCCATACAACACTATGTAAGCAAGATAAATTATTATCCATCTGTGAAAATCACTCTTGGAGATGCTTCCCCATTCAAGGTACAAGTTAATTTTTATATTCCTGTATTTGAACATTAGAATGATGCAGATGCTTTGGAAAAATGGTTAAATTTCTCTATTCACAATTTTTCCAACAGAGAAAATATCACCTTTGTTCTCCTTAAGGCTCTCCCCCATGTCAAACATTGGTGGGAAACTTATTGGGAGAAAAATTCCACAGAGGAGTCTGGAATATTTGGGGCCAAGCCCACTTGGTATTTTTGTATGGATGTGATCATGGAGCAATATTACCGTGTGGGAAACTATGACGACCATTACAGGAGATGGACCACGTTGCATCAAGAGAGGGGTTAAACACTACCAAAGTTTATAAATACCTTCCATACCTTTTGCACCAAGATGGGTATCAAAGACTCTGAGCGACATTTGGTTCTAAAATATCGTAGGGCTCTACACAGATACATTCAAACCAAAATGGATTTTTTGTACATTTCATCACTGTGAGTCACTTATCATTATGCTATCAAAATCAAGTATAAATTTAAGTAACAGAACATGCGAGAGTTCGGGTATGAAATTCCACTGCAACCAAAGTATGGTAAAGGAAACCCTAGCCCACAAAACAACCAACGTCAAGACAACCAGTCCAAGCTGCATGAAAAGAAGAACAATGGGAAGACGAAGAAGGACATTGGGAAGTGGTGCATGTTGAGTACATTTTTATGCTTCCTTTTTACTCTATAAACTACACTTTTGCCTCTATATCCATCCATTTTGCCTTCATTTCATTCCATATTTTCCATAAAATAGCTTATGCAAGGTATATTTATCATTCTTTAGCTTAATAATTGAGTTTTCTAAATTTTGGCATTAAAATTGAAAATTTATCAGAAATTACAGGATTTGACTAAATCCCGTAATTGCTCCTAGGTTCATGTACTTGCAGGACACCTGGGCGAAATCTAAGACTTGGGTCATGATCCCTGATGTACAAGGATGGATGATGAACTATCATCTTTGAGATCTGAGCCTTCCAGGTGTCTAGTCAACGCTGGTCAAACAGGGCCACTTCAGCAGAAAATACCCTGTTTTAGCCTTAAATCATGGACAGTTTTGGATTTTCGTGGGATTTGGTCATATATTATGGATCTGAAGGGGGCATTCAACCTTCCTAGAATATATTATGGATCTAATCATGATATTTAGGAGATTTATTAGCATTTTTAGTTTTAAAACTCTTGTATAAATACTCTAAAGCATAGACTAGTAGGAGACCCTTGAATGTGAATGAAGAAACTTTGGAATTTGCAATCTTGAGATCAGTTCTGCGTTTTGTTCTTGATAATTCCTATGATATGATGATGTGAATGCTGCTGGAGCTCTTTCTTAGCTGAGACAACTCAAGTGTACAAGAGAAGCATTGGAGGGCCCCCTTTGCCAAACTAGTATACTCTTTCTTTATGTTCCTTTCAAGTAATCTTTGATACATGTTTTAGATTAGATCTTGTTGTAGATGAGTTTTATTCATATCTTGTTGTAGTTAGATGAATTCCATAGCTAAGTCATATGCTTATTGTTTCAAAGCCTTACTCATATTGTGAATGATTTCTTGAATAAGAATTCAATGTGTGGTTTGTCTTCAAGCATTAAGATAATCATGAATGATTTTTGAGTTATTTACGCTTTCAGTACTTTTGATTTAAATTGATGATAGTTGCTAATGAATGAAAGAAGACAATGAATGTATCTCTTGAATAAGAGTTTTGTCCTTCTAGCATTTGATAAGTCTTAGAACTAGTTCGAACATCTCTTGAATGCTTACTGTTGATACTCTTTAGGAAAACAATTGTTGATTACTGTTATGAGATCTATGAATAGGACTTCTGAACAGAAGCTTAGCATCTCTTCCATATTCAGCCCTTAGAATAGGTTTTGGTTTATTCCCATTAAAGAACAAAAGTTATCTCTAAATCCATATATTTTGGATGTGCCTCTAAGTCTTACAAACAACGGATTGACAATCATTTGCACTCTAATTTACATAAGTAGATTGGAGCCTAACATTTTGGCGTCGTTGCCGGGGAGGCACATTTAGAGATAGGATTAAAAAAAAAACATATATACATAAAATAAAATAAAACACAGCATAGAATTAATTTTAAGTTATGTTTCTTTATGTCTAAACTTAGGGATGATAAAGGAAGATTTTTAAAACAAAACCCCCCAAAAACTAATCAACCATCTGTAGGAGCAGGAACATCTACAACTGAAAAATACGAATCTACTACACCAACTGCTGGAAAAATCACTTTGGAAGAATTAGAGGAAAAACAACGTTCAGGACAA
>ML784149.1:627379-647829 GCA_009831015.1 Picea engelmannii | reverse complement strand
CTATTACTAATGGCAGGATAACAAGATGGTTGTTATTGATGCAGGAATTCAACATCACAGTCTTGAATAGACCTGGAAAGGAAAATCAAGTAGTTGATTTCCTATCTCGATTAAAAACCTCTGGTGAGATTGTTCCTGTCTCATATAATTTTCCTGATGAGCACCTATTTGCAATTTCAGTTATAACTCCATGGTATGCTGATATAGCCAACTATTTATCATCAAGGATGTTACCTCCATCTCTCACATCCAAAGAAAAGAAAAAGATAATTAAACAAAGTGTTAGATACACATGGATTGATGGAGATCTTTTTTATACAGGATATGACCTCATAATTAGAAGATGTGTAAGACAAGATGATATTTTAGAAATATTAAAATCTTTCCATGATGAACCTTGTGGTGGTCATTTTGCAAATAAGAGGACAGCATACAAAATACTCAATTTAGGGTATTATTGGCCATCCATCTTCAAAGATTCCAAGAAATATGTCCGAAGTTGTGATAGCTGCCAAAGGATGGGAAAGCCACTTCCAACCGATGAGATGCCTCTCAAACCACAAGTTCACATTGAGCCATTTGAAGAATGGGCTCTTGATTTCATTGGTCCAATAAATCCACCATCAAAAAGGAAGCAGTACATCTTAGTATGTATTGATTATGTTACAAAGTGGGTGGAAGCCAAAGCATTAGTGAGAGCCACAGAATAGTCAATGGTCAACTTCCTCTTTGAAGAAATATTTGTTAGATTTGGAGTACCTCGGGAGATTGTAACAGACTAAGGAGCACAATTTACTTCTAAAATGGTGAAAGACTTAGCAAGTAAATATCCGATAAAGCATCGGAAATCTACACCCTATCATCCACAAACAAATGGACAGGTGGAATCTACTAACAAAACTTTAGAAGCAATCATGACCAAGACAGTCCAAATATATAGAAAAGATTGGTCAGACAAGCTTCAAGAAGCATTATGGGCATACAAAATCACATATAAAAACAGTATTGGGTTCACTCCTTATCAGTTGGTCTATGATAAGCAAGTTTTGTTACCTATAGAATTTCAAATTCATACTTTTAAACTAGCAGTTGATTTAGGAATAGATCTTTCCAAAGCACAAAAAGAGAGGATCATGCAATTAAATCAATTGGATGAGATGAGACATGCAACAGTTGAACACAACACTTTGATACAACAACAAAGGGCACATTGGCATGATAAGTACATCAAAAAGAAACAATTCAAAGAAGGAGACTGGGCTTTGTTATTTGATTCAAAATTCAAAGATTCCAAAGCTAAATTTACAACTCATTGGCTTGGTCCATATGACATTGCAGAAGTATATGACAATGGCTCAGTCAAACTACAAACAATAGACGATGAGGCAAGATCATTCATAGTCAATGGACATAGGATAAAGCTCTACAATAAGCCTGTAAACAAGGAAGACTTTCTGCAACAGATATCTCAACAGAATGAGATGGAAGTGTTGGACAGACAGAATCATGTGTCTCCTTCACATTCTCCTTAAAATAAAAAATAAAAAATATATATAAATATATATATATATATATATATATATATATATATATATAAATAAAAAAGGGGGGGGAGTTTAGTTGTGAAAATCTAGGAAACTGGCACAATATAAACTCAAATTTTGATTGGAAAACCAAGTAACATTGGCCAACCAAAATTCTTCAAAAAAAAAAATATAATAATTTTCATTATTAACTTCTAGTTTCATTTTTCAGCTTCAAAAGTTTTACAAATACTTATCTCTGAGACTTGAGGACAAGTCAATAAATAAGGCTGAGGGGGATAAGGTATACATTTTGAAAACCTTTCAAGCCTTCTACATATGACAACATGCATTTACAAAAAAGGGAATTTCATCCAGCAAAGGGACCTGAGAAAAGTATCCATTCCATTCAGCAGAGGGACCTGAGAAAAGTATCCATTCCATTCAGCAGAAGGACCTGAGGAAAATATCAAATCCATTCAGCAGAGGGACCTGAGAAAAATATCAATTTCATTCAGCAAGAGACCTGAGAAGAATATCAATTCCATTCAGCAGAGGGACCTGAGATACTAAGCAAAAGAAATACAAGAGGAAATTGAAGACTCACAACAACATTTCATCCAACTTCAATCATGCAAAACACAATGAGCAAACAAGTTAGTATATATTTTCCTTTTTAATGCTTTAAGTTTGAGAAATTCTTCCTAAGCTAAGCAATGATAAATATCCTATCTTTCCTTCCCCTACATCATCTTTTCATTCACTCCATTTTCATATACCCTCAAAAGCATAAAAAATGGTACTCAAAGGAACCAATTTTGGTTTCCAAAGGAGTTATAAGGAAGGATCGGGTTTCAAATACAAACACATTGTTTTTTTTGAGCTGTAAAATGCTTTGTTTCTGAAGACATAAGTTGCATACACACACTGAATTGTTGTTTGCATGGATTAAAGGTTGTTTGCATATACATTTAAAAAGGGGTCATAAGAAGAAGGTTTCATGCTTGATGAAGAGGATGGTTACTCAAGGAAACGAATTAAGGAGTTATAAGTCAAGTGAACACATTTTCTAAAAAAAAACATTTCTTATGATGATTACAACAAGGAGGGAAAGTACAAAGGTACAAATACAACAACACCTTCAGCTATGATCGATGTACAACCCATTTTTAAAATGATAAAAACCCTTGTTTAAAGTCTCCTCCAATGATTTTTCTCCCTTCATAAAAGTGATACGACTCAAATGACTTTCATATTGTTGTGTCTCACTTGCACGCTCCCCAGACTCGAACCGCCGACGCACTCCTGTGTACACTTACCTCCATTTCAAATTGCACGCTCTGTTTCACCATGCCAGCGCCATTCCAAATCCCTACGCTCTAGCAAATTGTTCCCTCCTACGCCTTCCTATCCTGAAATCTCTGATAAAAAACGAATTGTATGTTGACAATTTCACTGTCAACATACAACATTCTCGTCTTGTGGAAAAAACGCGGAGGTTGAAGGAGATACGTGGTGAGCAAAGGCAAGAGAACGTATTCAAATAGGAATCAGCCATTGAACGTAAGTTCGAACTCAAATAATTGAACAACAAAGTGTAAAATTCAACGTCATGTGGTACATTTTGAAAACAAGACAGTTCATTTCTAGCAGAGGCCGACCGTAAGAAGGAAAATTGAGTTGGAATTCAAACAAGAAGCCTGAGAATTTTTTCGAAATTACCAGGTATGGCCTTGCACAAAAAAAAAAATTATGATTGAAGAGCAGAGAACAGCTTATAAATTTGAAAAATATGAGATTTCCTTTGCTTTTGAATAGAAAAATCTTATTGAAGACCATGCACATAATTAAATCCAAACAGAGTCTGCAAGTTTAAAAAAATCTTGGTCAAAAGAATTGCAGGGTTGAAACTTTTAGACCTCCTTTCTATAAATAGTGAAAATATTTTAGAGTCTTGCTCTTAAAACTTGGAAGAATGGTGTCTAGATGTGAATCAGGGAAGCTTGTTACATTAGAAATTCATAGGGATTGTATACAAATTTTGGAGCAAAAACAGTGGATAGGTTTCTTTGAAAAATTTGATGGATCTTGTGAAAAAGTTGCTTTAGAATTTGCTCACTCATTTGATGGGGAAAGGGCTACTGTTGGAAACATTACCATTAGGATCTCTGAAGATATCATTGCACATGTCACTGGACTTCCTCAAATAGGAGAAAGATATTTCAAAACTAAGTATTTCAAAGATAAATCATGGGCATCTTTTATTTCCAGATCAAGGGTAGCAACAGTAAATTGGAAGAAGGGAATTCCAAGGAGTTGGTTGATTCATCCTTGGGATGAATTAGCATATCTCATACAGAAATTTATAACTTGTGAGGGAAGATTTAGCATCATCTACCTATATCACATTAAACTGCTACAACACTTAAAAGGTGACTGTGAAATCAACATGCATTATTTTCTATTGCAAAGCCTTTCTAAGATGGCTAAGGATGTCCAAAAACAAGGAAGGAATACAGAAAAGAGTTTATATTACTGTGGCTTTATTAAAATGATCATTATATATGAACTACAGAAGTAAAATTTGACTTGGCAGCAGTTTATCATTGAAAATGGTTTTGAAACAATAAAGGAGGAAGAAGAAGAGGAACAAATCTTAGTTGTGACCGATGATGAGGAAGAAGTACAGAACCCCAAGGCAACAAGCTCAAAACCGCCTATGGGGAGGAGAAGAACAAGAAGCATGGTGATAAAGGAGAAAGAATTTGAGAAAAAAGACAAGATTTTTACCAAATATGAAATAAAATCAAAGAAACGCCAACAAGTTCAAAGGGGTCAAATACAAGAAAATGATGATGAAGCACAACAAGCACAGTATGCACATATTCAGACTCTAGAGGCAAAATCATTGGAGAATGATGGTTTTGAAGAACAAGAAACTTCCACATATGAAAAAATGAGAGAAGATGTGGAACAATTAATTAAAGACATGAAAGAAGAAACTCAAATGGAAGAAGTGGCTAGTGGGTCCACATCAGAACTTGATAGGAAAAATAAGAAAATAAGGAAAATGAAGAGAAAAATCAAGGAAATTGAAGTCCTGGAAAGATACATAAAAACAGAGAATGAAATGCTAAGGACTCAAAGCCATAAAACACGGGAGGAGAATGAAACTTTCAAGAAGAAGAACAAGAAGCTTCAAAAGCAAAACAAGTTAATCTCCAAACAAACCTATAAGTGGTTTCAACATAAAAAGGCATATAAAGAGAAATATCAAAGAATGAAAGCTCTTCATACAGCTCAGGTGAATGTGGAAACATTATTGCAGGTAGCAGAGGTGGCAGAAGATCAGTGACAGAGGTTCAGGGACATTTTTGTGCATGAGGACATGCAAAGACTTCCTCTTGGGGGAGATGTTGAGTACATTTTTATACTTCCTTTTTACTCTATAAACTACACTTTTGCCTCTATATCCATCCATTTTGCCTTCATTTCATTCCATATTTTCCATAAAACACCTTATGCAAGGTATATTTATCATTCTTTAGCTTAAGAATTGAGTTTTCTAAATTTTGGCATTAAAATTGAAAATTTATCAGAAATTACAGGATTTGACTAAATCCCGTAATTGCTCCTAGGTTCGTGTACTTGCAGGACACCTGGGCGAAATCTAAGACTTGGGTCGTGATCCCTAATGTACAAGGATGGATGATGAGCTATCAGCTTCGAGATCTGAGCCTTCCATGTGTCTGGTCAACGCTGGTCAAACAGGGCCACTTCAGCAGAAAATACCATGTTTTAGCCTTAAATCATGGACAGTTTTGGATTTTCGTGGGATTTGGTCATATATTATGGATCTGAAGGGGGCATTCGACCTTCCTAGAATATATTATGGATCTGATCATGATATTTAGGAGATTTATTATCATTTTTAGTTTTAAAACTCTTGTATAAATACTCTAAAGCATAGACTAGTAGGAGACCCTTGAATGTGAATGAAGAAACTTTGGAATTTGCAATCTTGAGATCAGTTCTGCATTTTGTTCTTGATAATGCCTATGATATGATGATGTGAATGTTGTTGGAGCTATTTCTTAGCTGAGACAACTAAAGTGTACAAGTGAAGCATTGGAGGGCCCCCTTTGCCAAACTAGTACACTCTTTCTTTATGTTCTTTTCAAGTCATCTTTGATACATGTTTTAGATTATATCTTGTTGTAGATGAGTTTTATTCATATCTTGCTGTAGTTAGATGAATTCCATAGCTAAGTCATATGCTTAATGTTTCAAAGCCTTACTCATATTGTGAATGATTTCTTGAATAAGAATTCAATGCGTGGTTTGCCTTCAAGCCTTAACATAATCATGAATGTTTTTTGAGTTATTTACGCTTTTCGTACTTTTGATTTAAATTGATGATAGTTGCTAATGAATGAAAGAAGACAATGAATGCATATCTTGAATAAGAGTTTTGTCCTTCTAGCATTTGATAAGTTTTAGAACTAGTTCGAACATCTCTTGAATGCTTATTGTTGATACTCTTTAGGAAAACAATTGTTGATTACTGTTATGAGATCTATGAATAGGACTTCTGAACAGAAGCTTAGCATCTCTTCCATATTTGGCCCTTAGAATAGATTTTGGTTTATTCCCATTAAAGAACAAAAGTCATCTCTAAATCCATATATTTTGGATGTGCCTCTAAGTCTTACAAACACCGGATTGACAATCATTTGCACTCTAATTTACATCAGTAGATTGGAGACTAACAGTGCAACTTCCACAAAATACCTTGGCACAACACCGATGAATGTCGCTCAAAAATATCCTTGGTGGCCAATCTCAAAGAAACAGATTCGAACACCGAATCAAACATTGATTCAGACAATAATAAAATGAGACAAATCATTGATGTAGAAACCACTGCTACTGTCGTGACCGCAATAATCCAACCAGAAGAACCAGAGGATCCTGAGGAAGGGGATCACCTCTTCCATTGATAGATGTGGGTGAAGGGGACCCCACTACATTTTATTGTTGACAACAGAAGCTAGAAGAACCTCATCTCAGCAGAGGTCATCAAGCAGCTGGATTTGTCGACAACACCACACCCACAACCATACAACATCAGATGGCTTCACCAGAGATGAGATCTTTGTGTCAGCCAATAGTGTCGCCTGTCATATAGCATCAATCCCTTCAAGGATGAGGTACTATGTGATGTTTCCCCATTGGAAGTCTGTGATGTTCTGTGAGGCCAGCCATATATCTAGAAGCATCATGTTGTTTATGAGTCTCGACCTCGTAGCATCATTGTTACTCTGGGAGTTCAACTCTACAGGATACCAGAGGTAGTTTTGAATACTATTCCAATAAAAAAGTGCTGCAAAGTAATATCTCATACTGAAAATTTTATCCTCTTCACGATCTGCTCAGAAGAGAAGGACACTACAATCACTGCAGCCTCAACCCCAGAACCTTATATCTAGCAGAAGCAGATCAATAAGATTGTAGAAGAGCACCAAGACATTCTTACTACATGTACAAGGGTGCCTCCACACTGCCCAATCAAGAAAATTTATAATAAATCCCTTCATGCTCTTCATGCTTCATATTCACCTATAGATTCCTCCCACACTCAGACAGATCATGAAACTATATCGGTTCAACAGATCCAACCCCTCCAACAACAGGTTCATAACAACCTTCAACAAGATTTCAACATACCCAACCCCTAAGTACTCTTTTAAGGGATGGGGCATTCGAATTTTTTCTTTCCTTAACTATCTCAATCCCAATTATGGGCTCTCCACCAGGATTCTACTCATCACGAGCTTCCTCACAGTTACCACCATACCGAAATCTGAGTTCTGAATCACAATTTATTGCCTCCCATAGCTCTTCGGGCACTATTAGTCATGGATTATGTGAGACCATCTCATTCATATTGTTTCCACTATTTCTACATCTACGGTGGAAGTCCACCCATCACCCAATCAAATGACAGGGCTTATCCCTTAGTCAACACATAGGCTAGAGGGGTGTTTGGCGTTCAACTCTAAATGCCCCTTTTTCTTTCTATGCATGCAGTCCCCGGAGTCCCGAAATCGCGAACTCCCGAGGTGTTGCCATGTAGATCTAACCTACAGCCTTCCGAATTGTTCTCGACACTACACCTCAAACCTCTGGAGTCTCGGAGACCCAGACTCTGGAAGGGTCCCCACTAACCTTTGATTGAGCATTCATGTGCCAAGGGGATGACACACGGTAGGGACATGAGTGACACGTGTCCTTGTCAAGGGGTGACACATGTCACGTTCTAAGGATCTTTTAGGGTCTGTGAGAAGTATAAGTATAGAAGATATGTGGCATACAAGACAGGGGTCCATGTCACCCTAGGTGACCTCGGCAACCACATTAGTCCGAGACCTGGTAGCCTCCGGGGTTCCTAGCTTCACCTACCTTCCGAACCTCCGAAGTCTAAAGTTTTCACCATCTGTCTCCCAATACCCCTTGGATCCACGTAGATCCATGAATCTATGGTGGAGAGGAATTATGGAGATCAAGGGAAAAATTATCATCTGCGTGGGTTGAAATTCCGCAATCCTCCTAGATCGTTGATCTGTATATCCAACAGGATCAATGATTGGCATCAATTCCACCACAGGTGAGCAGTTTCCATTGTGGAACTCGGGAAAGGAAATAAACATATGGATAGTTGGGACTCCACAATCATCCATGATCGTATATCTCCACGTTGGTTCAAGCACGACCATCAATCCTTGATAGGAGATTAGCGCCAGTGCACCCTCGCACGTGGAAATGTACTGAACATGAAGTAAAATGCAGGTGGGTCCCACATACTCATCTCGCCAAATGGACCAAGCGATGAGTTTCGGGTGTGATACGAGGCAAGGTCGAGGTGACATGTGGCCCTTCAGTGGGTGACACGTGTCACACGTTAATGGGCCTATGGGGTATGAGAAAGAGATGAATCCAGGTGACACAAGACACGTTACTTTTGGGTCCACGTCACCTTGGGTGATGTCAGTGAGCCACATCACCCCAGACATAAGACCCTCTAATATCCATTAGATCTCATAGTGGGGATCCGTTCACATAGATCCATAGATCTACGGCCTTTGTTGCTTCGCAACTTCGGCCTTCGAGGGGGGTTGGTTGTGTAAACTTTTCCTTTCTCCTGGAGTAGTCAACGTCGAATTAACCATGTGGTAGACCCAAGGATTAGAGAGGGATCCAAAGTGTCCTCGAATCAACAGTCCTCATCACTTCGTCACTTCATACTTTGGAGGGAGGGGGGGGGGGGGNGGGTTCGACCGTGTAGTCTCCAGTTTTCTCCCAGAGTAGGTTAGTGTTGAACTGACCACCATCTAGATCAAACGGTCACAAGTGGTCCCGAAGTTCCTTTAGATCGATGAATATCGTTAATTCATGACTCCGACAATCGAGAGTTTAGGCATGTAGTTTCCAGCTTCCTCTAAGAGTGCCAAGTCTCCAGACTACATAATCTAGCGACACGCGTCATTAACAATGGATGATTGAGATGGACTCTGGACTTCAGCATTCCAGTGATGTACCCTTTGACCAACAGAGGAAAACATCCTAGAGATACTTGATCCATGGACACGTGTCCTGGTTGATGGACGAAGTCCCTAGATCAACGGTCGAGAAGGATCCTGAAGGATCCGAGGATCGATGGTCCGCCAAAATTCACAACTCTAACCTTTAGGAGTTTTGGTGGTTATGAATTTTTAACATCCCGGAGCTTCGAGCTCCCAGAGTTTGGAAGCCAATAAGAGCTAGCTCCTTTCAAACTAACACAGGGTTCCTAGGCCCTGGTCATATGGATTCTCTAATGAATATCGATTTGTAAGCTCTACTCTTAGCCGAGATTTGGTTAAGGTTGCAACACCCCCGAAACTCTGAAATCCTAGAGTTTCGAAGCCAAAAAGGCTTAGTTCCTTTCGACTAGCGCAAGGTTCCTTGACCTTGGTCATATGGGTCCTTTGGAAATTCTTGTGGGCTAAGTGCTAATCCCTTTAGCATCAAATGGGTTAAGGACATGGGAATGAGCCTTCGGTCAGATGGGTGAGAGATATGAAGGAGGCATCCTCCTTCCATAGGGTTTGAAGTTGGAAATTTTCCGCGAGGGGGAAGGTTTTAGAGACCGACACCATTACGAGCTCACATATTACAACTCTAATTGCTCGATTGAGTCAAGTATATGCCCATTTAAAAGCACAAGTTCACAGAGAGATAATGCATATATCTAACTTAACCATTCAACACCAAACTCAGTCATAGAAGCATAAATATATTTAATCACTATTCCTATTTTAGTACACAGAGTATGAAGATACTTATCAGAAAACCAGAGTTCGTGAAGCGATTGCTAAAAGGGGTGCATGTTTCCACACAACCATAGGCACAACCACTCTTGACGGATTTACCGTTGGCCACCGCTAAGCTAGACCATGATGCTCTGAGAGAGACTCTTTCTTCTTGCTCAGCAATAGTCATGGACAAAGGTTACCCTCCTCCTCCCACAGGATTGTGGCAACGAGTTTTCTCTGTACCAAGTAAGGAAGTATACCCAAGGACTTCCACAGTCACTCGTTAGCCTTGTTTATCATCTTGTAATGAAAAACCTTTCCAACAAATTCTTACATTCAGAACAATCTTATTCCCCAGTTCTTCCTCGAACCGGAGTGTTGTAACCATTCTTTTTTTCTTCTCGAGATTTCTCTTGCGACTTCGCTCTCTTCATAGATCACTTGCTCCTCTCTTTCACCTGTGCCCACAAATTACCTCTTCCTTTCCTTTCTCAGTAAGGTTGTGTGGGTTCGAATCCCCAGCTCGTGGTCAGGTCTGGAGTCTTACAAAATGGGTACTCTACCCCATCTCCTCATTAACTCTTGAGTAGGACTCTCCCAACTACCACGCTGACTGGTAATTCATTATCTGGGTCAAAGGACTATTCTGAGTCATCAATTCCAGTGGGGTACTGGTTTGGTGGGGGTCATCTCAACCATTCATGGTTCCCTTCACCATCTCTCTCATAGCATATGTTAGCGCTCAAAAGCGCACCATTAAAATTTTGACTCCTTCGTCAATTTTGTCAAAATTCTCAGATTCTTAGCCATGTCCCACAACATCCAAACTTCTCCATCAATTCTGATTAGCTCTCACTAATTGTTTTTTCCCAAAACCCCATGGTATTTCCTCTTGACCTACAAATAAATGTTGTAATTCTTATCAAAATCTGTAAAAGCTAGACAACTTGTTAAATCCTCCTTTTCTTTTAAAGTCTCATTCTTGATACATGCTTACCATGGATTTACATTTGGTTTATTATCCATTTTTGCTTTTATTTGAAATGTCAAAATGAGTTTTTCTTTAATTTATTGAGTCTAGGATATGTCAAAATGGGTTTTTCTTTAATTTATTGAGTCTAAGATCTTGACAATAATGAATGGTTTTGATTTTATAATAAAAGTTTTTCTTTGAGATTTTGAGCCATAATGGTTTCTCAAACTCATAATTTTAGAAAAAAAAATTCTTTAATTTATTGAGTCTAGGATCTTGACAATAACGAATGGGGACTCGTAATTTTAGGAAAAGAATTTCTTTAATTTATTGAGTCTAGGATCTTGACAATAACGAATGGTTTTGATTTTATAATAAAAAAATTTCTTTGAGATTTTGAGCGATAATGGTTTCTCGCGGTCATAATTTTGGGAAAAAAATAAAAACATTGAGATAATAAAAGGTTTTCTTTGGGATTTTGAGCCATAATGGTTTCTCGGGCTCATAATTTTGGAAAAAAAATAAAAACATTGGGGGCCCACAGTCCCAATCTCTAAAACAAGCACCAAGATTCAAAGTCCAAAAGCTGTCAAACACATTCCACAACAGAACGCTGGTTAGCAACACAATACACCAAAGTCGAGACGAAGCGCCCAACCACATGGAGAAGGAATCCACACGAGAACCTTTACTTTACAATCCAGTCAAAAGAATTTCGTTGCGCTTCCAGATAAAAACACTTGAAAGTACATTTGCCCGACAGATATGGGATTATCCTAAGAGCAAAGTGCGCCATCACAATCTGAGTAGCAAGTGCCAGCTACAAGAGCTAGCCCGAGAAGGTGTAGTTCACGGTTTTTATAAAATGATTGGGCCCGAGGCTCCATCCCCAAGCCTAATGCTACAGATCGAGCAACACCTGAGCTCAATTCCATTATCCAGATCTATTACAGGTGTTAAGGAGAGAGCATCGAGTCCTCCGTTTCATTTGTGACAGCACAGAAGTATGTTTTATGGGGATCATTGGGATGGTGACCACCGCCTATGCTCGATCCTACATGAAAAATATGCAAGCCGAATAAACAGGGCCTTGAGAAGACCGTTAATCAGCTGAAGGATTTAAAGTTAGATTTGCAATCTGTTTCTACAGAACTAGAGTCCAAGCTCCCGACTAGTTGTCTCGTCTCTAAATCAAGAAACCTTCAATCGGTTTGGCAAAGAAACTAGCTCTGCATCACAAATTCCAATTGTTGAGGATCGAGTTTTTGCAGATTGGGGCGATCTATTAAGAGCACAGAAAGGAGGTGCGCTATGAAATCAGGGGGTGCGCTACGAAATCTTTGGGTGCTGAGAAAATCAGTTACAGAAGATCGTCCAATTGTTTTAATAGACAGACTGATCGGGGAGGCTATTTTATTGGCAATTTACAGCCTGCTCATATGGACTTCCACTTCTTTTCGTTGTCAACTTGTGGTCTATAGTTTGCAATCTTGCCACTGAAGAACAGTCGGATGTTGTATTGGATCTTATCGCAACAAAGTGGACTCATTTAGTTGTTGACATGCCTTTAAAAATATGTTATCCAACTCTAGAAGGCCCATAATGGCAAATCGTCACAGGCAGTGATCCCAAGAACACGCCCTGGTCATACCACAATGGAGGATCTCGTCCCACTTTGTTGTGGCAGCTTACAGTAGCTTGCATAAAAATGAAACGACCAGAATTAACAAGAAAAGGAGTGGCAGTTGTTGAGAAACAACTATCAAGGGATAAGGATCAGTTGACAACAAGTGGCAGAGTATCCCTTCTTTCAAGGCATAGAATCAACATTCGAAGATTGAGGGTAACTAATGCAAAATGGCAGACAAAAAATTAGCTGTTACAGATTTGTGCCAAATGGATTAATGTTTTTGGCATACACATCTTACACATGACAACAAATTTATGATTTTAGGAGCAAGGAATGGGCCAGCTGTGGTTTGGTACTCGAAGATAACCTCGTCCACTGAAGAATAGAAGAGGTGGAATCAATTGAAGACGAAGTGTCAAAGTTTAGATTTGAATCCTAATTTCAAGGGATTAGACTCCTGTTTTGATTCGATATGCTTAATTTAACATGCTATGTAATCTTAATATCCGATTTCTTTGGGAGATTGTTTTGATGTAATTCCTATATAGTGAATAAGAACTATAATGTAAAGGAGGGTCATTCTTTTGAGACCGTGTTTTCACTTAAGAGACCTGAGAGGTCTGACAGAAAGTTGGAAAGTTCAAGGAAGATTAGGAGAGAGTTGTAGGAGGCACTTTTTCTAGGATCATTGTAACCTTATGGGATTTACGTTTTTGTAAACATTTTTGTTATTAGAAATTCAGGATATTGGTGGTATCAGGTTGTTTTTCTTTGTTTTCTTCTTTGTCTTCTTACTTGAATGAATTGTACACCTTGAGGATCATGGTTGCTTCTGATTAATCGATTCTTGAGCATTTGAGGATCTGATGTATCTTGCCTATTAGTCACTGTTTACATTCAAGTACCTTGAATTCATTTATGCAAAAAGGATCTCTGCCTTATGGATTTTCTTCTTTGTGTTATATTTTCTCTTCCTCTATCCAATGAAACTTTTATCCAATATGCAGATTGATTGTTTTTAATGAGCAGGGTGTTTGCTTGACTCCATATCCCAACGGTCCATCACTGATTTACAATAGCTAATTGTCTTTTCCTTTCCTTGTTTTCTTCTTCTTGCTCCGGTGTAAACCCAATCAAGTCTTTTTATTTCAAGATGTGCTAGGCTTGCTCCTAGCAGCAAGAAGAGATTTACACCATTTACCTAAAGAAAATTTGAACATCTTGATCAACACATCCTTGTGAACAAAACCATGTTCAAGCATGCATTTATGAAAAATAATTAAGTGCTCACCGAGATGGTCATGCTTGATTCCTCTAAATCTCAGAAGATAATCATCCCATTCAGTTATAGTCAACACTGAATGTGGAAAATTGACTATATTTGAGAAATCACAGAAAGAATACCTCTGAGCCAATATAGCTTCCATTTCTATTGTTGTCCCATATCAGTGAAGTCACCAACAGGTTCTTCCTTCATGGAGTGGAGTCGCTAGGTGAATGATGCAATCTCTGATATGTGACCAACCCTTTTTCACCGTCAAAAGTTGGATCTGATCAATGTCGTTCTCCCAGGGAATATTTCTTCACTTTCGTCCCTGGAAACGATGCCAAAAGATGTTAGCACTAGAAGTTGTTCTTAGACTGCTAAAGAACAAGCCCAACACATCTTGAAATAAAAATACTTGATTGGGTTTTTACTGGATAAATGAATTCAAGATACTTGAATGTAAACAATGACTAATAAGAAATATACATCAGATCCTTGGATGCTCAAGAATCCATTAATCAAAGGCAACCATGATCCTGAAGGTGTACAACTCATTCAAGTAAGAAGACAAAAAACAAAACAAAGAAAGGTGTACAACTCATTCAAGTAAGAAGACAAAAAACAAAACAAAGAAAAGCAATCTGATACCACATATATCCTGAATTTCTAATAACATAAATGTTTACAAAAACATAAGCCCTTCAGGATTACAATGATCACAAGAAAAGTGCCTCCTACAACTCTCTCATAATCCTTCTTGAATCTTCAAAAGCTTTTGTTAGACCTCTCAGGTCTCTTTTCTCTTAAGCCCCCTTTCTTTTGTCTTTACATATGCATATATATAAAATATCCCTGCCTAGCCTTCCAAGATTCGAGCTCTAACTCCTTTTTCTTAAAATAGAAACTGTTACAAAGTAGTGACACATGTAACCATTGACTACCTAACTCCTAGGAACTGACTCAGAAAGCATTGACATGTCTACAAATACTTACTAACTTCTAGGGATTAGTTAAATAGAAAATAACTAAAATATGAAAGTTGTTGTTTGAATATCTTGAATGCTAGAATTGGTAGAGTTAAAATAATATTCATCAATTTGCCACCTACAATTATTGATAAGGTTATTAAGATCCTTAAGGATGTGTCACTGTCTCCTTTTCTACCACATTCCCTTTGACTGCTATTCTCTTTGCCACTGAATCTGGAACTACCACATAATCTAGAAAAATATGTGGTAAACAACCACATATGCTCATGTTGTTGCTAGAAATGTTGTCAGGAGTTCAAAGATATTTTACCACTTCTTTATTAGTTTTCTTTGACTACTTCATGCTTTTGTTATCTTCAAATCACCCTCTTGAAGTCTGTATATTTCCTTTTATTCTGTCATTTTCTATACTTCCTTGAGCTTTACAAAATTCAGTTGTCTTGCCTTCTTTTCCAGGTGTTAATTCTGCCCTATCCATTGTTACAATTATCCAATCTCTTACCTCTTGCAACAACAATTGTGTTAGTTGTCTGTATTATAATCAGACATTCACTATCTTTTGCATCAAATAAGCTTTACCATTGGATGTTCATCAATTAATTTCCCTGAAAAAGGTACAATCAACCTCAGTAGGAATGGATAGGCATTATCTCCAATGATGTACTCTCTTATGTCAAAATTCCCCAAAGGGTACTGGAGGACCATTTAGTCTTGCACCTTCCTCAAATAGTCTGTAAAAGGAAGAATTCATTAATAAACTAACATCATTAAGAGACCCAGGCCAACCTGTGCAAATGTCAAGGAAGCACAGATTACTATATATAATGGCATGAACAAGCATATTGTAATTATGCTCATGGTTATACCAATCACTGGATAATTCATTGTATGAAAGGTCGAGTTTTATATGGGTTGCATCTATTTCCTCACAACAATTTGGGAAGCCCTGTTTAAGGCAGAATTCCTCCTTAATATGCTCAAGTGAAGTTGCATTTGTTTGCCACTGTATAAACTTGGATGCTCTCTCAATTTTATATATAATCTATATTTCTTTGGATAAAGACGAAGCTCACTAACTGCTTACTAAACTACTTTAGAGAGATGGCTAGCTATGAGGCAGTCATACCTTATCAAAGAGTGAAACAGACCAAAGATTCTCTCTAGAAGCTGTCCTCATTCACTGTGATCTGACAAAGGCCAAACTTCCACTAAATTATCAACCAGTGGAAATGAATATTACCAACTTATTTATGGATACCTCTGGACAGTTCGGAGTGTGTAGCCTCTGTTCCTTAGAAATATCATCCATGCAATCAATTAAAAACTCGAGATTCTTTTCCATAAAAGGATTTGTGGACAAAATCAACCTGTCATAATCACTCTGGGAAATAGGTGAATCAGTTTCCAACTCAGCCATAATAGAACTAACAAATGTAGAGTTTGAAATTTTAACAGGGATCTCCTCAATTTTTCTCCAGTGAAATCGTTACTCTTATATAGATCCATGGAAGTGTCTTGGAGCTTCAGTGCCTTTGTTGCCAAAATTCCTTGTCCTTAACGTTTTGTGGCATAAATAATACAGACACATCTTCTGATATTTTCCTGCACATCAAATTCTTTGGTGAAATCTATACATTATGACCCATCACCTACAGAGATGGCTCGGGTTCTTCCCTGTCATGACACCGTGTGCATTGCTCAGCTCTAGGTGCTTTCGATTTCATCATCAGAGTTCTTTTCCTCCAACCTACGTTTCTTCTTATTGTTGAGAGAGGGAGGGAGATTGGGGATGGTGAAAGTAACAAGTAATAATCTCAATCCCACCAACATTTGGAAGGCCAGGGAGGGTCTACCAATTTTTGCAAGCTCTTCCCATCATCAAATACAAGCTTGTGCCTTTGCTTCTTGCACCGTTCATTATTGAACTTGTTCACCATTAGAACCCTTTACCACAAAGTCGATTCCATAATCGCCATAGTGCTATGATGAATCTGCATTGATGCATAGTATCTACATCATATGGCAACGTATGGAAGAAGCATTCCTCCATGTTTCTCTAGACAACAAATCTAGAAGAAAATATGGATAAATCAGAGTGATTAATAAATCAAATCCATTAATATCCCTGGGCACAAGCCTATTTTCCGTTTGCATGATACATCTACTAAACCATGCAACTCTTTTCCCTGACACCTGGACAATCACTTGGCACCTGGCATAAGGGTTTTTAGTACGTGTTTATTCATTTATTTTTTGATTGAAAAAAATCCCACATGAATCGGGAATTTAGAGTTTGTGACCTTTATATGCGCCAATGCTCCTACATATAATCGATGAGTCATGTGGAAATGAATCGGGCTTGGTTTTGTGCTTGTGTTGGTTTATTTGTTGGATTTGGACTTCGTGAATGTTTAGTTATTAACTTTGGCATATAGATGGTGATTTAGGTATTAGAATGGTTTAGGAATGAAGCACTTAAGCGCGCACACACCACTTTTGGTAAAAAAATAAAAACTTCTATGTTTATATTATTATTTGAAAACAAAGAAAACGAAAAAAAAGTGAAGGTTTAGGAAAACTAATAAAAAAGATATTTTTTTCATGCAGGTTATAGGAGTTCAGAGCAAAAAATGACAAATGGAAACTCATTAAGACTCAATGAGGCTTTTGGAATGAAAATTTAAAGGACCAAATTTACAGGGTTTCTAAGTCAAAAGCAATCAATAAATTTGTCAAGATTTCAATGGAGAGTCCAAGCAACTATGACATAGGATTTCAATGGAGAGTCCAAACTTCCATTAAGACTCAATGAGGCTTTTGGAATGAAAATTTAAAGGACCAAATTTACAGGGTTTCTAAGTCAAAAGCAATCAATAAATCTATCAAGATTTCAATGGAGAGTCCAAACAACTATGACATAGGATTTCAATGGAGAGTCCAAACAACTATGACATAGGCAGATGATCAAGAAATTTGGTTAATCTAGCATAAGTTTGATGAAGATGCTAAAAAAAATTAGCATTACATTTTGAGTGCTAACATTGGCTCCATGGGGATGGCATGCTCCCTGTGAGCTATCAAGAACTTGTAGATCAGTATCCTTACACTCCTTCAACTCTGTGCAAGAAACCTACATGCATGAGAGCACCTCTGCACTTAATTTGAAACTGAAAACTAAGTGCAAACGAGATGCTTGAGAACCGAGATTTATTCTTCCTACTCCTACCTAATCAACTGCTTCCTCTAGATCAGGTAAAATCATGCTTCCAATGAAGCCATACAAATATATGACTGACTGGTGAAACTTCTGATCTGGAAATGACGAATGAAGGAACCCAAAATTTACAGAACTAAAATCCAAAAGGACAACAGAACCAACCTTCATTTGACAAGAACAATTTGACATTTAAACTACTAGAAGACTCTAGATAATCAACAAAAGGATCAATGAAGCTGTAAATAAATACCTCTTCCTATTGTTTCAACTGAATATCAAAAGGTCTCTACATATCCTCTTCCTGATAATGGCTGCCAACTTCAGCTATCTGCAAATATGAACATGACTGCGGGTTGATTTCACTGCTAATCATATATTGTTTGATATCTGCTACAGATTCAAATTCAACAATGACAGATATCGATGATAAAGTCAAGATCATATGCCTATGAAGCTCTTGGTATACTAAATGCATATCGGAAACTTCTTTATCAAAATCTGAGGCATCCTCAATATCATAGTCAAAACTATAAGAGACATTTGAATCAAGGACAAATGTGTCTACAATATGACTATCACCAACATCCTCACAATCAGAAGGAATACTAACTAAATGTTGGATGTGGAATTCAGATTCTTTACAATATTGATAAAAAAATAAGATCATTCGGGTAAATCTTCTCGTAATATGAATTAAAAGCAACATGAAAATCCTTCAAAGAATGGATATTATCAACAGAAAGAGATTGACACCATTTACGAGCATGTTCTTCTAAAGAAAATTTGAACATCTTGATCAAGACATCCTCGTGAACAAAACCATGTTCAAGCATGCATTTATGAAAGTTGAATAAGTGCTCACCGGGATGGTCATGCTTGCTTCCTCTGAATCTCGGAAGGTAATCATCCCATTCCGTTATAGTCGACATTGGATGTGGAAAACCGACTATATTTGAGAAATCACATAAACCATACCTCCGAGCCAAGATAGCTTCCATTGCTATTGTTATCCTGTATCAGTGAAGTCACCAACAGGTGCTTCCTTCATGGAGTGGAGTCACTAGGTGAATGATGCAGTCTCCGATATGTGACCAACCCTTGTTCACCATCAAAAGATGGATCTGATCAATGTCATAGTCCCAGGGAATATTTCTTCACTTTCTTTCCCGACAACGACGCCAAAATATGTTAGCACTAGAATTTGTTCTTAGACTGCTAAATAACAAGCCCAACACATCTTGAAATAAAATACTTGATTGGGTTTTTACTGGATCAATAAGAAGAAAACAAGGAGGGGAAAAGACAGTTAGCTACTATAAAATCAGTGATAGATCGTTGGGCTATGGAGTCAAGAAAACACCCTGCTCATTAAAAGAAATCAATCTCCAAATCAGATAAAAGGTTTATTGGATAGAGGAAGAGAAAAGATAACACAAAGCAGAACATCCATAAAGCAGAGATCCTCTTTGCATAAATGAATTCAAGGTACTTGAATGTAAACAATGAATAATAGGAAATATATATCAGATCCTCAGATGCTCAATAATCCATTAATCAGAGGCAACCATGATCCTCAAGGTGTATAATTCATTCAAGTAAGAAGACAAAAAATAAAACAAAGAAAAACAATTTGATACCACAGATATCCTGAATTTCTAATAACATAAATGTTTACAAAAACATAAGCCCCTCTGGGTTAAAATGATCACAGGAAAAGTGCCTCCTACAACTCTCTCATAATCCTTCTTGAATCTTCAAAATCTTCTTGTTGTAGGAAAATCTCCCTGCGGACAAGTAGATTGCCTCTAAGAGCTTGACCCTAACTCTAGACAGAAAATGCTTAACGTGGACACTAACTTCCTTTCAAATCTATCTAAAGTAACACATGAGAAGGAAGGATGACAGAAGTACCTCTTTACCGACGTTTGTCCCTGCACGCTCTGAGTTGCGCTCCAATCCTTTGCTCCTCGCTGAGTTCTGCAGACAAACAAGATACGACCACTTCCTACTCTATTGATGTTAGCTTGAAAACAAATCTATCAATTAATGATAAGTTCATGTAACATTAGACACAAACTAGAAAGAAACAGGCCAAGCGTGTCATATTGATGAGAATAACGACAGCAGTACTTACAATCGTAGATGCGAATGCGACAGCTTCATCAAGTCCTCTTCGTTTAACCCTTGCCTGAAAGATCCACAACTTGGATAACAACAGCTTCACTGATCACTCTCTTCTGGCTGAGTGTGTATTTCCTCCAAGATCATAGGTTTCATACTAGCAGTTCTTCCCCCTTTCCACCATCATAGAGCCTGCTTATATAGGTTAAGAGGAGCTTAACCTCTTGAGTTATCTTTAGAACAAGTTAGGGAACCTTCTCCTCAGATCAGGGATCTCTTGATGAAACCAAGAATTCGAATACAATTGCCTCCTAATCTCGAAAGATCCTCCCCTTATTCTCCTCAACGGGCCAACTACTGCCTCAGATTAGGCAGC
>ML784149.1:589271-627279 GCA_009831015.1 Picea engelmannii | reverse complement strand
ATAAAATGAGCACTTGCTCAATTTGGCATACAACTGATGCTCCCTTAATACTTGTAATACCATCCTCAAGTGTTGTTCATGCTCTTCCTTTGACTTAGAATATATAAGAATGTCATCTAAAAATACAATGACAAACTTATATAAGTACTCTTTGAAAATACCATTCATTAAACACATGAAGAGAACTGGTGCATTTGATAACCCAAATGGCACCATTATGAACTCATAATGACCAGACTTTGTTCTAAAAGCAATCTTGTTGATGTATTCTTCTTTAATTCTTACTTGATGATATCCTGACCTAAGATTAATCTTGGAGAATATTTTTGCATCTTTCAACTGATCAAAGAGGTCATCAACCCTTGGAAAATTATATTTATTATTCACAGTTACCTTGTTCAACTGGCTAAAGTCAATGCAAAGTCTCAATATTCCATATGCTTTCTTCACAAATAAAACTGGGGCACCCCAAGGTGACACACTTGGGAGTATATACCCCTTCTTCAAAAGCTCTTCAAGTTGCATTTGCAACTCCTTCAATTCTGGTGTACTCATCCTGTATGGAGTCTTGTATACTGGAGTTGCTCCAGGCATCAAATGTATGGAGAAGTCAATGTCTCTTTTAGGGGTTAATCTTGGTATTTCCTTAAACACATCTTCAAACTCTTTTAGGATTGTATAATCTTCAATATTTGGCACCTTATATTTAGGTGTCTTCCATATGTGCTACAAATATTTGACACCCTTTTCTGTAACATTTCTTCAGCTGCAATGCTGAAATTTCTATGATGGTTACTGCCCTGGGAATTCCCTGCATTGTCCTTAGGTTCCCCTCCTCATCCAAGCAAGTAAATGCCTTGTTATGACAGTCTAGGACAACATGATGTTGGTCCAACCAATCCATCCCAATTAGACAGTCATAAGAACCTAAAGATAATATGTTTAAATATTCCCTGGTGTTCAGTCCATTCATGTCCATAAGACATGACTTAACCATCTCATTAACGTTTCCTTTGGCTTTGGTAGCTAGCTGCACCAACCGAGATTTTCCATTCTTGATTCTTGGCAAATGCAAACTTTCCACCATCTTAGGATCTATATAACTATGAATAAATCCTGAATCAATTAAAATAGCAATGGTTTGGTTGTTGATCATACCTTCCACTTCAATCATATGTGACTGATACTCAACTTGCTTGTTGTCCAGGGCTACATAGATCCTTGGTACATTTATGCCCATGTCCTCCACTGTTTCAACTTGTTGTACATTGTTAACAATCCTCACTTTTTCATCTTCGTGAGGACAATCTTTGAACACATGATCTCCTTTACAACCCCAACATTGAATAGGTGGTTGCCTTGGCCTTTGACCCCCTGTCTCAATCGTTCTGGGTTCTATAGAAGTTGGTTGTCCTTGAGGATTATTTCTGAAGAATGGTGGCTTAGTCTGCTTCTTCCTCTGATCCATCTTGAATTTCTTTTTGTCTTCCCAAGATTTTTGGAAATTTGGCCTTTCTTTTTGCTGATCATATAGGAATTTAGCTCACTTTATGGTCTCCTACAATGTCTTGGGATCATCATATTGTATATTGTCATTGATGAATGATGGCAATCCACTCAAATACGTTTGAATATTAACTGTCTCATCCTTGATGAAAGAAACATACTTCAACAGTTCTAAAAATCTTATTTCATATTCATCTATGGTCATACTCCCAAGCTTGAGTTCAAAGAACTCTTTCATTTTATTGTCATAGTATCTCTTAGTCAAGTATTTCTTTTCAAAGTACTTCTTGAATTCCCTCCAAGTAACACTTTTCTCTTTAATGTGTTTCACCTACACAAGATGATCCCACCACATGGATGTCTTTCCCTTGAGTTGATAGATGGAAATTCTTCCTTTTGCATGAGAAGAATAATTATGCAATTGAAAATACTTTCTCATGCCCATCAACCATGTCTTTGCATCTTCATCCTTCTTGTGCTCACCATCAAATGTAGGAGGTTTGATTTTGTTCATTTCTCCTCATAGCTCATCCACCCCATACCTCTTATGCTTCCTGACAGGGGATGGGCTTGAGTTGTTGTGTGCTATCTTATTGGAATGCCTCGGGGAGTGACGGTGATGTCCGCTAACACTTCTTGTTCTTCTTTTCTCATCAAGAGACCTGTGACTTCCTGATTTTCTTGAGCCACTCTCCTTATCCAATTTCTTTTCTATTCTGTTCAAGCTCTGCATTAAATTCATGTTGAATTCCTCCTATTTCTCCTTGGATTTCATAAGCCTTTCATTATCAGGTTTATGGATTTGGACATCCTTCTGCAGATTTTTAATGGTCTATACCATATCCATGTTTTCATCCCTTCCTTCTCCATGTCCATTGGAGTTTGTTCCTTCAATGCCCAAATGGACATCCATCCCTCTGATCTCATCTTCCTGGATGTAAGTCCCCTATGCATCTTCCATTCCTCCACACTATGTGTTGATCCTTATCTGATCTATTTGTTGTTAACTCTACAAAATGTGCAGCCAACAAAACTTTGTGAGGTTAACTGACTCTTCAATTTCATGAAAAATACAAACCATTATGGTTCAATAATATATCCAAATTATTTCTTCTGATTTCTTGAAAAAATGATTGCTCATATCAATTTTCTGGGTAACTAATTATATTCTATTGTCCAACACCTTTCCAACGCCTGCTTCCATGCTCAATTCTGAGTCTTAAGCAAAAAGTTATGGTTATTTGAAAATTGTCCATTAATTTTTCTGTTCACTCTTCAACTGGGTGCAATTATGTGCTGTAATTATGCATTTTTGCACCTACTCCATTGGAGTTTTAGTATGATCTCAATTGGGTTTCTTAATATACATATTTTGGATATTCTTTCCAAGTTTCACCTTTTTCTGGGTTATGTCCTGCTAGTTACAACTTGTTGGAGTTCTATGCCAATTCGTGTTTTTGTTCTGGAATGCTACATGTACCTTATTTTCCATATTAAACATTTTTAACATACCTAGAAATTTAATTCAGCTCTAGTACTGTCTTCTATGGTTCAATATCTTTCCATTGACTATTCTTGCACCTCAATCTGATTCCGAAGCAGAAATTTATGGCCCTTCAAAGTTAGTTGGGTCTTAAAATTTACCCTGCACTGTTTGTCTTGTAACTTCCTCATAAAAGCTTCGTTTGATGAACGGTTTACACCATTAGAAAGCTCTCCCCAGGATATTTCATTTGAGCTGCAAAGATAGAGTGTACCAAGGTATAGTCTGTTCTCGTGGTTTTTGAGTAGCTAAAAACATTGTTAAGGGCCTTAAAAACACACTGCAAAAAGATGACCTTCCAACAGTATAAAATGTCACGGAAATTCGTTGGTTTTCTGTTGTTGTAGACCATCCAAACAACTTCGTCCGCACAAATTTGAACTTGTACACCCATATTTAGCATGCGCAGCAACACCATAAGGTAGATCATTCTCCGCACACCTACAATCAATGTGGATCACTTCTCTGTCGCGCCAATAACTGGTGCGCACTACTTTTGTGTCGCGCGCCAATATCTATCGCACCCAATTTTGGTTCATGCACTAATACCTATTGCGCACAATTTTTGTGCTGCACGCTAATATTCCACGCGCATTTCACTCTACACGCTGCACCATGCCAAAGTTTAGTATGCCCCCACCGCGCACCATTAAATTTTAGTGCGCACATCAACACACCAATATTTTTCCGCCCAACGCCAAATTTTAGCGCGCGCAACCACACGCCAATATTTTTCCGCGCAACGCCAAATTTTAGCGCGTGCACCCACACACCAATATTTTCTGTGCAACACCAAATTTTAGCGCGTGCACCTGCACGCCAATATTTTTCCACATATCACAAGCTTTTCACTGCGCATCATTCATTTTTAGTGCGCCCACCTATGCACATTCATTTTTATGCGCATCAATTCCTCGTGGATTTTGCTACAGAAATGGGGGCTTTTGCCTAACTTTTTCCCAATTTTTACCGTAGACATTCTGCAACAATGAAATTTGTTCAATTTCACCCTGATAACACCAATTCAACCTCTGCAACAACAAATCGTTGTGGGTTGACATTTTTGGAATGAATTTACCACAAACTCAATTCACGAATTGAGAATTTTAATCAACTAATCTCGCTCCATCTGTCATGGCTTCACTTTAACTTCAAATTCGACCAATTCCAAGTCTGAATTTGCTAAAACATATATTAAATCAAGAATATCTCACCACTTGGCCAAATTTCTCATTTTTCCCATGAATTTAACAACAGAAAATGGGGCTTTTTCCCAATTCCACGCAACTGCTTCTAATTTTTACCATGGACGCTCTGTAACTTGAAATTTGGCCACTTCAAAATCAATCCTCTGTGAAATTTTACTTCAACTCAACTTGCTCGATCCATCCAGGCTCAGTGTTCAAAACCGAAGCTTTGATACCATATTGTAACATCCCCAACGTCCAACTGGGCTATGCCACATAAAAAAACTTTAACTGTATGCAAATTAAATCATATACACGCAAAAACTCTTGCGGAACTTTATATATATAACTAAAAATAGACAAATACATTCTGTAAATGCACAGATTCACATGGAAATAACAGTAACCATATACATCCAACACACACAAGTAATGCCCATTAATATAACGATAGATATAACGACACACAAGAAAAACCCATAAAAAAAAATTCATAATTAATGATGCAACATATAAATTAACACGTAATTGACACTTATCTTGGTAATAATATTACCAACTGCATGCAAATATTCCACGAACCTCCCAGCCTTACACCACACTGCTCATCACTCTCAACAGTGGGTCATCCCCAAGCTGGGACTAAACTTCACCCAGGTAAAGGGATTCCTAACCAGGCTAATGTATCTCAAACAACAGGAGAGACTCTGTCACAGGTGCCAACTCAAACTAACAACCTACAGTCCCTCATTCCCCACACACCTATCCCACCCTAAGAAGTGTGCTCCTTCTTTGCTCAACAGTCCCTCGGCTGCCCCACTTCCCTTCCAAGGCTTCAACAACAGGCTGGACATGAAGTCTCAGAGCCCTGTAGCTACAGTTTATCACCTTCAGGAATCAATTCCCAACAATTCTCTCACCTAGAGAGAAATTTCTCACAGGCCTGACAACCTGCCTCTTCAATATCCCACGAGCCTGACAACCCATTTCTTCATTCCAACTCCCAAGCTAACCAGGTACGAGTACAAGTATGGATACAAGTACAATGATGGTAACAAAAAGGTATGGAGGACAATTGAATGAGTGAGTGCATGATGATGGAATGATTGGAAAATGAACTAAGTCCAAGATATATGTATGAATGTTCCCAACTTGACACTTGTCATGTTGGGAGTTACTTTGGCCCACTTGTCCCCATCCTTAGAACTTAGGATAAAATCATTATCCATACTTTATACTTTCAAGGAATATTAATATAATATTCATTTTTGGCTTAAGCTCCCCAGCTTATCCTTTTTTCTTAACTTTTAGCACCCCCTTTCCCTAACTAGTGGAGTTTAGTCCCCCATACTCTTTTATCGTGGTCGGTCTACACACAACGATGTATTATATTAATGATGAGACATATACAAAAATAGGCTCACTGACCTTTAGCATCTAGGCTCTCTAGCCTAACAAAAAACATAAGCCTCCTAGCTTATAATAACTGGCTCACTAGCCTATAAAACACAACATATACACAAAGGCTCCCTGGCCTCAAAATCTTGCGCACTTAAGTTTTCTATGTGCGTATCCTGAAATGTGCACACTTCATCATTTTAGTGCGCAGTACATATGTGCACTATACCATGGAAGGTGCATACAAAAATGTTATCAAACAACTCACCAGCTTAAGTACATTTTCATTTGCATTTACTATTGGATTCGGCCTAGGGTTATTACAAACAACATGAAGAGCAAACCTGGCATGGGAAGCAAACATTTTTATACATTTCAAGCATGATCCTGGGTCAAGTAAAGAAGTTCATGGAACCCCTGATTAAAGCTCTTGCAGTTTTACAATGCTTAAGTGTCAAGCTAATCGAGTACAACGAACAAATAATAGAGATAAAGGAGGCCCTCTCCGCCCCGATGGATTAGCACAGGTTCCCATATGAAAGTACATGCGAAGATATCTTTTTCAAGTGGACATAGTACGGGAAGAACAATCCACTTCAGTAAAACCACTAGATGATCAAAAGAGAAGCAAAAGAGAACATATAGATAAAAATCCTCCACGTGGCATTTTCTTAACTTAACACAACTTTAGTAGATATTTTTAGTTTAGTTATTTTTTATAAATGAGATCAACGACCTCAGACACAGGGTCAATGGTTTTGGAGAGAAATAATTTTTCTGAAATTTTGTAAGAGAATTATTTATGTGCAAGTTATTTTAATTAAGAAGTTATGTTTAGAACCAAAGACACTTCTATCATCTAAGGCGTGAATGTGATTGGACTGAGGGGGATTATCTCTGTCTTCAGATTCAATATTTGTTGTTGTATTGAGTAAGAGTTGTTGTATCTATTATTTAAAGTTATCTTATAATGCTGCAACAATTATTTTATTCTAGTTGATGAATATAAATCGATTATGTTAACCTGTGATTGATAATAGAGCATTAAAAATTACTTTTTCTTGCACTAACTTCTTGTCACATATATATTTCTTTCTGTAACTGTTATCTCAGACAATGTTGAATGTCTGCTAATCAAAATGGTATTAATTCTAGTTTGAAGTAGTTCAGATCTTTTTCTTCTGCATGCTATGGTATAAATGTTATCCTTAAATCCAGCCTTCTCCCAACACATAGTTAGCTTTCCTCTGTCATCTAGTTTAAAGCTCTATCTTCCTTTTGTTATAAACATTAGAAAAGGACCAAAAAGAGAATTGAATAGCATGAGGAAAGGTGTAACAGAAAATACATATATGTCAATCACCATTAAAGCCCATCAATAATTCCATCCAGATCATGAATCTGGAGAACCTTACCACTCATCAGACCCCTCAATAGGTTGCATGAGGACATGCGAAAATTTTGGCCTAGGGAAGATGACAGGTGCCTAAAATGGCATACTTCCAACACCCGTCCATACTTTTTTGCTTACCATTTTATGCTAATCATTCCCTTTTTGATACTTCCTTTATTTAGATCATTGTACTTATCACCAAGGTATGAATCCTTCTGAATATTCCATTATTACGCTACTTTTTCATTATTCTTAAAGGAACTCATTGCTTGCATGTACTAATATTGCTACACAAGAATAATACAACAAATGTTGCAATACTATCTTGTTGCAATTTTGAAAGTACCTTCAGTTGTCGTGACTCCAGGTATGATCAGAGTGTTGCAACTCCGATACATCTGTTGTTGATGCAACACCAAGACAATTGCCAACCTCGAGCACTTTATCCATTGTTACGACCCAAGACAATGGCTACAATTCCAAGGAATACTCTTCGTTTCCACGATTTCGAGTCTACTGATTCTTGCGACTCCAACATAACAGTTAAATGTTGTAGCTATCAAATGGGTTCCAATCTCCAATAGAGGAAATTGATGAAAGACAAGTAGGAAACCAAATGAAAGAAAATAGTTTCCTATCGAGTCAACACGAGCATATTCTTTTCTAAATATTGGAAAACCTTTATAACCGGATGGACAGTTGGATCCTCACGGCTGTCCATCCGTCGCCTTGTATAATTTTAGATGATAATCATATTGTATAAAAAACCCCAACTTCTGGGGAGATGAGGGGGAGAAAATCGAGTAATTACATTATGTTATTGTATCTTTCATAACTTCAGAAATATAAATTTATGTTCATGCTTTCATTCATGCATTGATGTGTTGGTGATCGTGTGATTCTGGTTTAGAGACCCTGTACCTCGCCTAAGGGGGTATCCCCCCCTCCTTAGTCAGGTACTGTTTGTAACAATAAGGTTAGAAATTAGCATTTTCGATCTGCTTAGTTTATTTTGTTTCTTCTTAACTTGCTGCAATTATAGATTCTTAGTATTACTCGTAGTCTGTATCCATTTTTCATTTTTTCTTATATTCTAGAACAATAGCTTAATGTATTTGATTTCATGATCATCTCACTATTATTCTAGGACACACATAATAGTGTTTCAATTCATGCGTTGTTTGATTTTCTAAGTTTTATAATTCGTATTTTTGTGAGTTTTGATTATAAATGACCCTGTAGTTTTCTTTGTTGTAAGTCATGTCATCATAATTTTTTGTTGCATAGAGTTTCGTTGTTGCAATTTGCACCACTACAACTCAATCTTGATATTTTTTTTTGTCCTACAACTCACGTTGCCACAACCCCACTTGCAACTGCACTTATTTTTTTATTTTTTTTCTAATCCTCTCTAGCTGAGTCTTTGTAACTTTGGATTGATGTGATTGGATTAATATTGAATGAACACACACTTAATTGTTGCAACACACAAGACATTCATTGTACTCAAGTGAGTCACCAATAGATCATAGCATAAGTTTTAATTCTCGTAGGTGTGATTTCAATTCTCACAAGTGTGATTTTAATTCTCACAAGTGTGATTTTAATCCTCACAAGTGTGATTTCCATTTCAACAAGTGTAATTTCAATTCTCACAAGTGTGATTTCAATTCCTGCAAGTGTGTTTTAATTTTTGTAAGAACAACTTAGGCCATAACATAGTTTGGTGACTTACTTAAGTATCTTGAATCTTTCAATTGTGACATTAAGGTGCTACAACACCATAGTCAAAACAACACTCTTATTGCATAGATTATGCACGATAGTTTGCAAGTTCCGTACGAGCCCCAAATTGATCATTAAACATACAAACCTTCATTTGCTTACTAAGTTATATATAAAGTAATTGAAAGGTTCGTCAGAGACTCAGATTGGGTAGGCATTGCAACAAAAAGGAAGAGCACCTCATGATGTTGCTTTAGCTTGGGGTCATTGATGATATCCTAGTTCAACATGAAGCATAATTTAGTGTCACTTAACTCAATAGAGGAAGAGTATATGGTAGCTAGTACCGCTAGTTGTGAAGCCATCTAGCTTCGCAAGTTACTAACAAGATTATTTGATCAGGAGTTGGATCCTGTAGTCATTTATTGTGATAATTAGAGTTGCATCAAACTCTCTGAGAATCTAGTATTTTGTGACAGGTCCAAGTACATAGAGATCGGGTATCACTTCATTCAAAACATGATTCATAAAGGCGCAGTGAAGCTCCAATATGTGTTAGCCTATGACTTACCTTACCAATCACTAAGCCCAATTGTCACCTATGTTTGTATTATTCATTTAGGATATTAGTAATATATCCTCAAGTGATTACTAATGAGTTAGTTAAGATTGCCTAGTTTAGTCATCATGCATGATTTTAGGATCTAGAGAAAATATCTCTATGAGGTGGCATCACCCATTGTACTATAAATATGTACCATTGGTGTGAATACGATAGATTTGGATATGGAGCCTTTTCTGTCATATTGTTGTTGTTGTCTATAGTTTATCATTGGTATCAGAGCTCTTATAATTCTTAAAGACATGATACCATTGGCATCCATGGTAATGTTCCATGGGAGATGAATTATGAGATGATGATGATTGTGCAGAGATGATTATTGTCCAAGAGAAGAAGCAATGAAAAAAAAATGGTAGCAACAAAGATCGCTCATCATGCTCGAGACCCCACACGTCTATTGAAAGGATACATGCATCTACTAAAAATCCTTCACACATTTTTGAAGATTAAGAAGACATGGATATGGAATTCAAGAAAATGGCCTCAATTCTCTACCTAAGCAAGGAACAAGCAGATATGCTACATCAACAACCATCCTTAGTGTCTAGATCAAATAAAAACAAGTTATGATCTGTCAAATTTGATGTGGAACTATCAGATCTAAAGGGTGGTTGTGTGTATCCATCCGGGCTACGCGCAAATCAAATTGGACGATTGCAACATTGATCAAGGGAAATGGAATAATGCAACATCGATCAAACTTAATGCAAAGGATCCTTGGAGAGGTTTATCTCTAATCTGGTTTTTTCTATTTATTAACATTGGTAGAACACTGTTTTCTGTGAGAAATTCACAGTGTTTTCTTTTCTTTGGGGTTTTTATATGGTCGATCATAATTATCTTGTCTTATATGCATTTGATATCCATACAACACTATGTAAGCAAGATAAATTATTATCCATATGTGCAAATCACTCTCGGAGATGCTTCCCCATTCAAGGTACAAGTTAATTTTTATATTCCCGTATTTGAACGTCAGAACGATGCAAATGCTTTGGAAAAATGGTTAAATTTCTCTATTCACAATTTTTCCAACAGAGAAAATATCACCTTTGTTCTCCTTAAGGATCTCCCCCATGTCAAACATTGGTGGGAAACTTATTGGGAGAAAAATTCCACAGAGGAGTCTGGAATATTTGGGGCCAAGCCCACTTGGTATTTTTGTATGGATGTGATCAAGGAGCAATATTACCCTATGGGAAACTATGATGGCCATTACAGGAGATGGACCGCGCTGCATCAAGAGAGGGGTTAAACACTGTCAAAGTTTATAAATACCTTCCATACCTTTTGCACCAAGCTGGGTATCAAAGACTTTGAGTGACATCTGGTTCTAAAATATTGTAGGGCTCTACACAGATACATTCAAACCAAAATGGATATTTTGTACATTTCATCACTGTGGAGTCGCTTATCATTATGCTATCAAAATCAAGCATAAATTTAAGTAACAGAACAAGCGAGAGTTCGGGTACGAAAATCCGTTGCAACCAAAGTACGGTAAAGGCAACCCTAACCCACAAAACAACCAACGTCAAGACAACCAGTCCAAGCTGCATGAAGAGAAGAGCAACGGGAAGACGAAGAAGGACATTGGGAAGTGGTGCAACTTCCACAAAATACCTTGGCACAACACCGATGAATGTCACTCAAAAATATCATTGGTGGCCAATCTCAAAGAAACAGATTCGAATATCGAATCAAACATTGATTCAGACAATAATAAAATGAGACAAATCATTGATGTAGAAACCATTGCTACTGCCATGACCGCAATAATCCAACCAGAAGAACCAGAGGATCCTGAGGAAGGGGAGCACCTCTTCCATTGATAGATGTGGGTGAAGGGGACCCCACTACATTTTATTGTTGACAACATAAGCTAGAAGAACCTCATCTCAGCAGAGGTCATCAAGTAGTTGGATTTGTCGACAACACCACACCCACAACCATACAACATCGGATGGCTTCACCAGAGATGAGATCTTTGTGTCAGCCAATAGTGTCGCCTGTCATATAGCATCAATCCCTTCAAGGATGAGGTACTATGTGATGTTTCCCCATTGGAAGTTTGTGATGTTCTGTGAGGCTAGCCATATATCTGGAAGCATCATGTTGTTTATGAGTCTCGACCTCGTAGCATCATTGTTACTCTGGGAGTTCAACTCTACAGGATACCAGAGGTAGTTTCTAATACTATTCCAATAAAAAAGTGCTGCAAAGTAATATCTCATACTGAAAAGTTTATCCTCTTCACGATCTGCTCAGAAGAGAAGGACACTACAATCACTGCAACCTTAGCCCCAAACCCTTATATCTAGCAGAAGCAGATCAATAAGATTGTAGAAGAGCACCAAGACATTATTACTACATGTACAAGGGTGCCTCCACACTACCCAATCAAGAAAATTTATAATAAATCCCTTCATGTTATTCATGCTTCATATTCACCTATAGATTCCTCCCACACTCAGACAGATCATGAAACTATATCGGTTCAACAGATCCAACCCCTCCAACAACAGGTTCATAACAACCTTCAACAAGATTACAACATACCCAACCCCTAAGTACTCTTTTAAGGGATGGGGCATCCAAATTTTTTCTTTCCTTAACTATCTCAATCCCAATTATGGGCTCTCCACCAGGATTCTACTCATCACGAGCTTCCTCACAGTTACCACCATACCGAAATTTGAGTTCTGAATCACAATTTATTGCCTCCCATAGCTCTTCGGGCACTATTAGTCATGGATTATGTGAGACCATCTCATTCATATTGTTTCCACTATTTCTACATCTGCGGTGGAAGTCCACCCATCACCCAATCAAATGACGGGGCTTATCCCTTAGTCAACACATAGGCTAGAGGGGTGTTTGGCATTCAACTCTGAATGCCCCTTTTTCTTTCTATGCACGCAGTCCTCGGAGTCCCGAAATCGCGAACTCCCGAGGTGTTGCCATGTAGATCTAACCTACAGCCTTCCAGATTGTTCTCGACACTACACCTCAAACCCCTGGAGTCTCAGAGACCCAGACTTCGGAAGGGTCCCCACTAACCTCTGATTGAGCATTCATGTGCCAAGGGGATGACACGTGGTAGGGACAGGAGTGACACGTGTCCTTGTCAGGGGGTGACACATGTCATGTTCTAAGGGTCTTTTAGGGTCTGTGAGAAGTATAAGTATAGAAGACATGTGGCATACAAGACATGGGTCCATGTCACCCTAGGTGACGTTGGCGACCACATTAGTCTGGGACCTGATAGCCTCCGGGGTTCCTAGCTTCACCTACCTTCCGAACCTTCGAAGTCTAAAGTTTTCGCCATCTGTCTCCCAATACCCCTTGGATCCCACGGTCAAGGGGTATCCACGTAGATCCATGAATCTATGGTGGAGAGGAATTGTGGAGATCGGGGGAAAAATTATCATCTGTGTGGGTTGAAATTCCGCAATCCTCCTAGACCGTTGATCTATATATCCAACAGGATCAATGATTGAAATCAATTCCACCATAGGCGAGCAGTTTCCATTGTGGAACTTGGGAAAGGAAATAAACATATGGATAGTTGGGACTCCACAATCATCCCTGATCATATATCTCCACGTTGGTTCAAGCATGACCATCGATCCTTGATAGGAGATTAGCGCCAGTCCACCCTCGCACGTGGAAATGCACTGGACACGAAGGAAAATGCAAGTGGGTCCCACATACTCATCTCGCCAAATGGACCAAGCGATGAGTTTCGGGTGTGATATGCAGCAAGGCCGAGGTGACATGTGGCCCTTCAGTGGGTGACACATGTCACACGTTAATGGGCCTATGGGGTATGAGAAAGACATGAATCCAGGTGACACAAGACACGTTACTTGTGGGTCCACGTCACCCTGGGTGATGTCAGTGAGCCACATCACCCTAGACATAAGACCCTCTAACATTCATTAGATCTCATAGTGGGGATCCGTTCACATAGACCCATAGATATACGACTTCTGTTGCTTCGCAACTTTGGCCTTCGGGGGGGGTCGGCTGTGTAAACTTTTCCCTTCTCCTGGAGTAGTCAACGTTGAATTGACCATGTGGTAGATCCAAGGATTAGAGAGGGATCCAAAGTGTCCTCGAATCAACAGTCCTCATCACTTCGTCACTTCATACTTTGGGAGGAGGGGGGGGTTCGACCGTGTAGTCTCCAGTTTTCTCCCGGAGAAGGTCAGTGTCGAACTGACCACCATCTAGATCAAACGGTCATGAGTGGTCCCGAAGTTCCTTTAGATCGATGAATATCGTTAATTCATGACTCCGACAATCGAAAGTTTAGGCATGTAGTTTCCAGCTTCCTCTCAGAGTGCCAAGTCTCCGGACTACATAATCTAGCGACACGCGTCATTAACAATGGATGACTGAGATGGACTCTGGACTTCGACATTCCAGTGATGTACCCTTTGACCAACAAAGGAAAACATCCTAGAGATACCTGATCCGTGGACACGTGTCCTGGTTGATGGATGAAGTCCCTAGATCAACGGTCGAGAAGGATCCTGAAGGATCCGGGGATCGATGGTCCACCAAAATTCACAACTTTGACCTTTAGGAGTTTTGGTGGTTATGAATTTTTAACATCCCGGAGCTTCGAGCTCCCAGAGTTTGGAATCCAATAAGAGCTAGGTCCTTTCAAGCTAGCGCATGGTTCCTAGGCCCTGGTCATATGGATTCTCTAATGAATATGGATTTGTAAGCTCTACTCTTAGCCGAGATTTGGTTAAGGTCGCAACACCCTCGAAACTCCGAAATCCTGGAGTTTCGAAGCCAGAAAGGCTTAGTTCCTTTCGACTAGCGCAGGGTTCCCAGACCTTGGTCATATGGGTCCTTTTGAAATTGTTGTGTGCTAAGTGCTAATCCCTTTAGCATCAAATGGGTTAACGATATGGGAATGAGCCCTCGGTCAGATGGGTGAGAGATATGAAGGAGGCATCCTCCTTCCACAGGGTTTGAAGTTGGAAATTTCCCGTGAGGGGGAAGGTTTTAGAGACCGACACCATTACGGGCTCACATATTACAACTCTAATTGCTCGGTTGAGTCAAGTATATGCCCATTTAAAAGCACAAGTTCACAGAGAGATAATGCATATATCTAACTTAACCATTCAACACCAAACTCAATCATAGAAGCATAAATATATTTAATCACTATTCCTATTTTAGTACACAGAGTATGAAGATACTTATCAGAAAACCAGAGTTCGTCAAGCGACTGCTGAAAGGGGCGTCTGTTTCCACACAACCATAGGCACAACCACTCTTGACGGATTTACCGCTGGACATCGCTAATCTAGACCATGATGCTCTGAGAGACTCTTTCTTCTTGTTCAGCAATAGTCATGGACAAAGGTTACCCTCCTCCTCCCACAGGATTGTGGCAACGAGTTTTCTCTGTACCAAGCAAGGAGGTATACCCAAGGACTTCCACAGTCACTCGTCAGCCTCGTTTATCATCTTGTAATGAAAAACCTTTCCAACAAATTCTTACGTTCAGAACAATCTTATTCCCCAGTTCTTCCTCGAACCAGAGTGTTGTAACCATTCTTTTTCTCTTCTCGAGATTTCTCTTGCGACTTCGCTCTCTTCACAGATCACTTGCTCCTATCTTTCGCCTATGCCCACAAATTACCTCTTCGTTTCCTTTCTCAATAAGGTTGCGTGGGTTCGAATCCCCAGCTCGTGGTTAGGTCTGGAGTCTTACAAAATGGGTACTTTGCCCCATCTCCTCATTAACTCTTGAGTAGGACTCTCCCAACTACCACGCTGACTGGTAATTCATTATCTGGGTCAAATGACTGTTCTGAGTCATCAATTCCAGTGGGGTACTGGTTTGGTGGGGGTCATCTCAACCATTCCTGGTTCCCTTCACCATCTCTCTCATAGCATCTGTTAGCGCTCAAAAGTGCACCATTAAAATTTTGACTCCTTCGTCAGTTTTGTCAAAATTCTCAGATTCTTAGCCATGTCCCACAACATCCAAACTTCTCCATCAATTCTGATTAGCTCTCACTGATTGTTTTTTCCCAAAACCCCATGGTATTTCCTCTTGACCTGCAAATAAATGTTGTAATTCTTATCAAAATTTGTAAAAGCTACACCGCTTGTTAAATCCTCCTTTTCTCTTAAAGTCGCATTCTTGATACATGCCTACCATGGATTTACATTTGGTTTATTATCCATTTTTGCTTTCATTTGAAATGTCAAAATGGGGTTTTCTTTAATTTATTGAGTCTAGGATATGTCAAAATGGGTTTTTCTTTAATTTATTGAATCTAGGATATGTCAAAATGGGTTTTTCTTTGGGATTTTGAGTCATAATGGTTTCTCGGGCTCATAATTTTGATACATGCCTACCATGGATTTACATTTGGTTTATTATCCATTTTTGCTTTCATTTAATATGTCAAAATGGATTTTTCTTTAATTTATTGAGTCTAGATATGTCAAAATGGGTTTTTCTTTAATCTATTGAGTCTAGATATGTCAAAATGGGTTTTTCTTTAATTTATTGAGTCTAGGATCTCGACAATAACGAATGGTTTTGATTTTATAAAATTTATTGAGTCTAGGATCTCGACAATAACGAATGGTTTTGATTTTATAAAATTTATTGAGTCTAGGATCTCGACAATAACGAATGGTTTTGATTTTATAATAAAAAAAATTCTTTGAGATTGGGGCACTGAAATCCAAAGTCCACGAGATGTCAAACACATTCCCCAACACAACACGGGTTAACAACACAATACTTTTGATTTTATAATAAAAGTTTTTCTTTGGGATTGGGGCCTCTAAGATTTGGATCCAAAGTCCACGAGATGTCAAACACATTCCACAACACAACACGGGTTAACAACACAGTAAGCGCCTAAAGCGCACAACCATATGGAGGAGTCCAAACGAGAGCCTTTCCTTTGCACTACAGATTAAATAAATTTGGTGCGCTGCCATATAAAAACACTTGAAGGTACATTTGCCCGACAGATATGGGATTATCCTAAGAGCAAAGTGCGCCATCACAATCTGAGTAGCAAGTGCCAGCTACAAGAGCTAGCCCGAGAAGGTGTAGTTCACGGTTTTTATAAAATGATTGGACCCGAGGCTCCATTCCCAAGCCTAATGCTACAGATCGAGCAACACCTGAGCTCAATTCCATTATCCAGATCTATTACAGGTGTTAAGGAGAGAGCATCAAGTCCTCCGTTTCATTTGTGACAGCACAGAAGTATGTTTTATGGGGATCATTGGGATGGTGACCACCGCCTATGCTCGATCCTACATGAAAAATATGCAAGCCGAATAAACACGGCCTTGAGAAGACCGTTAATCAGCTGAAGGATTTAAAGTTAGATTTGCAATCTGTTTCTACAGAACTAGAGTCCAAGCTCCCGACTAGTTGTCTCGTCTCCAAATCAAGAAACCGTCAATCGGTTTGGCAAAGAAACTAGCTCTGCATCACAAATTCCAATTGTTGAGGATCGAGTTTTTGCAGATTGGGGCGATCTATTAAGAGCACAGAAAGGAGGTGCGCTATGAAATCAGGGGGTGCGCTACGAAATCTTTGGGTGCTGAGAAAATCAGTTACAGAAGATCGTCCAATTGTTTTAATAGACAGACTGATCGGGGAGGCTATTTTATTGGCAATTTACAGCCTGCTCATATGGACTTCCACTTCTTTTCGTTGTCAACTTGTGGTCTATAGTTTGCAATCTTGCCACTGAAGAACAGTCGGATGTTGTATTGGATCTTATCGCAACAAAGTGGACTCATTTAGTTGTTGACATGCCTTTAAAAATATGTTATCCAACTCTAGAAGGCCCATAATGGCAAATCGTCACAGGCAGTGATCCCAAGAACACGCCCTGGTCATACCACAATGGAGGATCTCGTCCCACTTTGTTGTGGCAGCTTACAGTAGCTTGCATAAAAATGAAACGACCAGAATTAACAAGAAAAGGAGTGGCAGTTGTTGAGAAACAACTATCAAGGGATAAGGATCAGTTGACAACAAGTGGCAGAGTATCCCTTCTTTCAAGGCATAGAATCAACATTCGAAGATTGAGGGTAACTAATGCAAAATGGCAGACAAAAAATTAGCTGTTACAGATTTGTGCCAAATGGATTAATGTTTTTGGCATACACATCTTACACATGACAACAAATTTATGATTTTAGGAGCAAGGAATGGGCCAGCTGTGGTTTGGTACTCGAAGATAACCTCGTCCACTGAAGAATAGAAGAGGTGGAATCAATTGAAGACGAAGTGTCAAAGTTTAGATTTGAATCCTAATTTCAAGGGATTAGACTCCTGTTTTGATTCGATATGCTTAATTTAACATGCTATGTAATCTTAATATCCGATTTCTTTGGGAGATTGTTTTGATGTAATTCCTATATAGTGAATAAGAACTATAATGTAAAGGAGGGTCATTCTTTTGAGACCGTGTTTTCACTTAAGAGACCTGAGAGGTCTGACAGAAAGTTGGAAAGTTCAAGGAAGATTAGGAGAGAGTTGTAGGAGGCACTTTTTCTAGGATCATTGTAACCTTATGGGATTTACGTTTTTGTAAACATTTTTGTTATTAGAAATTCAGGATATTGGTGGTATCAGGTTGTTTTTCTTTGTTTTCTTCTTTGTCTTCTTACTTGAATGAATTGTACACCTTGAGGATCATGGTTGCTTCTGATTAATCGATTCTTGAGCATTTGAGGATCTGATGTATCTTGCCTATTAGTCACTGTTTACATTCAAGTACCTTGAATTCATTTATGCAAAAAGGATCTCTGCCTTATGGATTTTCTTCTTTGTGTTATATTTTCTCTTCCTCTATCCAATGAAACTTTTATCCAATATGCAGATTGATTGTTTTTAATGAGCAGGGTGTTTGCTTGACTCCATATCCCAACGGTCCATCACTGATTTACAATAGCTAATTGTCTTTTCCTTTCCTTGTTTTCTTCTTCTTGCTCCGGTGTAAACCCAATCAAGTCTTTTTATTTCAAGATGTGCTAGGCTTGCTCCTAGCAGCAAGAAGAGATTTACACCATTTACCTAAAGAAAATTTGAACATCTTGATCAACACATCCTTGTGAACAAAACCATGTTCAAGCATGCATTTATGAAAAATAATTAAGTGCTCACCGAGATGGTCATGCTTGATTCCTCTAAATCTCAGAAGATAATCATCCCATTCAGTTATAGTCAACACTGAATGTGGAAAATTGACTATATTTGAGAAATCACAGAAAGAATACCTCTGAGCCAATATAGCTTCCATTTCTATTGTTGTCCCATATCAGTGAAGTCACCAACAGGTTCTTCCTTCATGGAGTGGAGTCGCTAGGTGAATGATGCAATCTCTGATATGTGACCAACCCTTTTTCACCGTCAAAAGTTGGATCTGATCAATGTCGTTCTCCCAGGGAATATTTCTTCACTTTCGTCCCTGGAAACGATGCCAAAAGATGTTAGCACTAGAAGTTGTTCTTAGACTGCTAAAGAACAAGCCCAACACATCTTGAAATAAAAATACTTGATTGGGTTTTTACTGGATAAATGAATTCAAGATACTTGAATGTAAACAATGACTAATAAGAAATATACATCAGATCCTTGGATGCTCAAGAATCCATTAATCAAAGGCAACCATGATCCTGAAGGTGTACAACTCATTCAAGTAAGAAGACAAAAAACAAAACAAAGAAAGGTGTACAACTCATTCAAGTAAGAAGACAAAAAACAAAACAAAGAAAAGCAATCTGATACCACATATATCCTGAATTTCTAATAACATAAATGTTTACAAAAACATAAGCCCTTCAGGATTACAATGATCACAAGAAAAGTGCCTCCTACAACTCTCTCATAATCCTTCTTGAATCTTCAAAAGCTTTTGTTAGACCTCTCAGGTCTCTTTTCTCTTAAGCCCCCTTTCTTTTGTCTTTACATATGCATATATATAAAATATCCCTGCCTAGCCTTCCAAGATTCGAGCTCTAACTCCTTTTTCTTAAAATAGAAACTGTTACAAAGTAGTGACACATGTAACCATTGACTACCTAACTCCTAGGAACTGACTCAGAAAGCATTGACATGTCTACAAATACTTACTAACTTCTAGGGATTAGTTAAATAGAAAATAACTAAAATATGAAAGTTGTTGTTTGAATATCTTGAATGCTAGAATTGGTAGAGTTAAAATAATATTCATCAATTTGCCACCTACAATTATTGATAAGGTTATTAAGATCCTTAAGGATGTGTCACTGTCTCCTTTTCTACCACATTCCCTTTGACTGCTATTCTCTTTGCCACTGAATCTGGAACTACCACATAATCTAGAAAAATATGTGGTAAACAACCACATATGCTCATGTTGTTGCTAGAAATGTTGTCAGGAGTTCAAAGATATTTTACCACTTCTTTATTAGTTTTCTTTGACTACTTCATGCTTTTGTTATCTTCAAATCACCCTCTTGAAGTCTGTATATTTCCTTTTATTCTGTCATTTTCTATACTTCCTTGAGCTTTACAAAATTCAGTTGTCTTGCCTTCTTTTCCAGGTGTTAATTCTGCCCTATCCATTGTTACAATTATCCAATCTCTTACCTCTTGCAACAACAATTGTGTTAGTTGTCTGTATTATAATCAGACATTCACTATCTTTTGCATCAAATAAGCTTTACCATTGGATGTTCATCAATTAATTTCCCTGAAAAAGGTACAATCAACCTCAGTAGGAATGGATAGGCATTATCTCCAATGATGTACTCTCTTATGTCAAAATTCCCCAAAGGGTACTGGAGGACCATTTAGTCTTGCACCTTCCTCAAATAGTCTGTAAAAGGAAGAATTCATTAATAAACTAACATCATTAAGAGACCCAGGCCAACCTGTGCAAATGTCAAGGAAGCACAGATTACTATATATAATGGCATGAACAAGCATATTGTAATTATGCTCATGGTTATACCAATCACTGGATAATTCATTGTATGAAAGGTCGAGTTTTATATGGGTTGCATCTATTTCCTCACAACAATTTGGGAAGCCCTGTTTAAGGCAGAATTCCTCCTTAATATGCTCAAGTGAAGTTGCATTTGTTTGCCACTGTATAAACTTGGATGCTCTCTCAATTTTATATATAATCTATATTTCTTTGGATAAAGACGAAGCTCACTAACTGCTTACTAAACTACTTTAGAGAGATGGCTAGCTATGAGGCAGTCATACCTTATCAAAGAGTGAAACAGACCAAAGATTCTCTCTAGAAGCTGTCCTCATTCACTGTGATCTGACAAAGGCCAAACTTCCACTAAATTATCAACCAGTGGAAATGAATATTACCAACTTATTTATGGATACCTCTGGACAGTTCGGAGTGTGTAGCCTCTGTTCCTTAGAAATATCATCCATGCAATCAATTAAAAACTCGAGATTCTTTTCCATAAAAGGATTTGTGGACAAAATCAACCTGTCATAATCACTCTGGGAAATAGGTGAATCAGTTTCCAACTCAGCCATAATAGAACTAACAAATGTAGAGTTTGAAATTTTAACAGGGATCTCCTCAATTTTTCTCCAGTGAAATCGTTACTCTTATATAGATCCATGGAAGTGTCTTGGAGCTTCAGTGCCTTTGTTGCCAAAATTCCTTGTCCTTAACGTTTTGTGGCATAAATAATACAGACACATCTTCTGATATTTTCCTGCACATCAAATTCTTTGGTGAAATCTATACATTATGACCCATCACCTACAGAGATGGCTCGGGTTCTTCCCTGTCATGACACCGTGTGCATTGCTCAGCTCTAGGTGCTTTCGATTTCATCATCAGAGTTCTTTTCCTCCAACCTACGTTTCTTCTTATTGTTGAGAGAGGGAGGGAGATTGGGGATGGTGAAAGTAACAAGTAATAATCTCAATCCCACCAACATTTGGAAGGCCAGGGAGGGTCTACCAATTTTTGCAAGCTCTTCCCATCATCAAATACAAGCTTGTGCCTTTGCTTCTTGCACCGTTCATTATTGAACTTGTTCACCATTAGAACCCTTTACCACAAAGTCGATTCCATAATCGCCATAGTGCTATGATGAATCTGCATTGATGCATAGTATCTACATCATATGGCAACGTATGGAAGAAGCATTCCTCCATGTTTCTCTAGACAACAAATCTAGAAGAAAATATGGATAAATCAGAGTGATTAATAAATCAAATCCATTAATATCCCTGGGCACAAGCCTATTTTCCGTTTGCATGATACATCTACTAAACCATGCAACTCTTTTCCCTGACACCTGGACAATCACTTGGCACCTGGCATAAGGGTTTTTAGTACGTGTTTATTCATTTATTTTTTGATTGAAAAAAATCCCACATGAATCGGGAATTTAGAGTTTGTGACCTTTATATGCGCCAATGCTCCTACATATAATCGATGAGTCATGTGGAAATGAATCGGGCTTGGTTTTGTGCTTGTGTTGGTTTATTTGTTGGATTTGGACTTCGTGAATGTTTAGTTATTAACTTTGGCATATAGATGGTGATTTAGGTATTAGAATGGTTTAGGAATGAAGCACTTAAGCGCGCACACACCACTTTTGGTAAAAAAATAAAAACTTCTATGTTTATATTATTATTTGAAAACAAAGAAAACGAAAAAAAAGTGAAGGTTTAGGAAAACTAATAAAAAAGATATTTTTTTCATGCAGGTTATAGGAGTTCAGAGCAAAAAATGACAAATGGAAACTCATTAAGACTCAATGAGGCTTTTGGAATGAAAATTTAAAGGACCAAATTTACAGGGTTTCTAAGTCAAAAGCAATCAATAAATTTGTCAAGATTTCAATGGAGAGTCCAAGCAACTATGACATAGGATTTCAATGGAGAGTCCAAACTTCCATTAAGACTCAATGAGGCTTTTGGAATGAAAATTTAAAGGACCAAATTTACAGGGTTTCTAAGTCAAAAGCAATCAATAAATCTATCAAGATTTCAATGGAGAGTCCAAACAACTATGACATAGGATTTCAATGGAGAGTCCAAACAACTATGACATAGGCAGATGATCAAGAAATTTGGTTAATCTAGCATAAGTTTGATGAAGATGCTAAAAAAAATTAGCATTACATTTTGAGTGCTAACATTGGCTCCATGGGGATGGCATGCTCCCTGTGAGCTATCAAGAACTTGTAGATCAGTATCCTTACACTCCTTCAACTCTGTGCAAGAAACCTACATGCATGAGAGCACCTCTGCACTTAATTTGAAACTGAAAACTAAGTGCAAACGAGATGCTTGAGAACCGAGATTTATTCTTCCTACTCCTACCTAATCAACTGCTTCCTCTAGATCAGGTAAAATCATGCTTCCAATGAAGCCATACAAATATATGACTGACTGGTGAAACTTCTGATCTGGAAATGACGAATGAAGGAACCCAAAATTTACAGAACTAAAATCCAAAAGGACAACAGAACCAACCTTCATTTGACAAGAACAATTTGACATTTAAACTACTAGAAGACTCTAGATAATCAACAAAAGGATCAATGAAGCTGTAAATAAATACCTCTTCCTATTGTTTCAACTGAATATCAAAAGGTCTCTACATATCCTCTTCCTGATAATGGCTGCCAACTTCAGCTATCTGCAAATATGAACATGACTGCGGGTTGATTTCACTGCTAATCATATATTGTTTGATATCTGCTACAGATTCAAATTCAACAATGACAGATATCGATGATAAAGTCAAGATCATATGCCTATGAAGCTCTTGGTATACTAAATGCATATCGGAAACTTCTTTATCAAAATCTGAGGCATCCTCAATATCATAGTCAAAACTATAAGAGACATTTGAATCAAGGACAAATGTGTCTACAATATGACTATCACCAACATCCTCACAATCAGAAGGAATACTAACTAAATGTTGGATGTGGAATTCAGATTCTTTACAATATTGATAAAAAAATAAGATCATTCGGGTAAATCTTCTCGTAATATGAATTAAAAGCAACATGAAAATCCTTCAAAGAATGGATATTATCAACAGAAAGAGATTGACACCATTTACGAGCATGTTCTTCTAAAGAAAATTTGAACATCTTGATCAAGACATCCTCGTGAACAAAACCATGTTCAAGCATGCATTTATGAAAGTTGAATAAGTGCTCACCGGGATGGTCATGCTTGCTTCCTCTGAATCTCGGAAGGTAATCATCCCATTCCGTTATAGTCGACATTGGATGTGGAAAACCGACTATATTTGAGAAATCACATAAACCATACCTCCGAGCCAAGATAGCTTCCATTGCTATTGTTATCCTGTATCAGTGAAGTCACCAACAGGTGCTTCCTTCATGGAGTGGAGTCACTAGGTGAATGATGCAGTCTCCGATATGTGACCAACCCTTGTTCACCATCAAAAGATGGATCTGATCAATGTCATAGTCCCAGGGAATATTTCTTCACTTTCTTTCCCGACAACGACGCCAAAATATGTTAGCACTAGAATTTGTTCTTAGACTGCTAAATAACAAGCCCAACACATCTTGAAATAAAATACTTGATTGGGTTTTTACTGGATCAATAAGAAGAAAACAAGGAGGGGAAAAGACAGTTAGCTACTATAAAATCAGTGATAGATCGTTGGGCTATGGAGTCAAGAAAACACCCTGCTCATTAAAAGAAATCAATCTCCAAATCAGATAAAAGGTTTATTGGATAGAGGAAGAGAAAAGATAACACAAAGCAGAACATCCATAAAGCAGAGATCCTCTTTGCATAAATGAATTCAAGGTACTTGAATGTAAACAATGAATAATAGGAAATATATATCAGATCCTCAGATGCTCAATAATCCATTAATCAGAGGCAACCATGATCCTCAAGGTGTATAATTCATTCAAGTAAGAAGACAAAAAATAAAACAAAGAAAAACAATTTGATACCACAGATATCCTGAATTTCTAATAACATAAATGTTTACAAAAACATAAGCCCCTCTGGGTTAAAATGATCACAGGAAAAGTGCCTCCTACAACTCTCTCATAATCCTTCTTGAATCTTCAAAATCTTCTTGTTGTAGGAAAATCTCCCTGCGGACAAGTAGATTGCCTCTAAGAGCTTGACCCTAACTCTAGACAGAAAATGCTTAACGTGGACACTAACTTCCTTTCAAATCTATCTAAAGTAACACATGAGAAGGAAGGATGACAGAAGTACCTCTTTACCGACGTTTGTCCCTGCACGCTCTGAGTTGCGCTCCAATCCTTTGCTCCTCGCTGAGTTCTGCAGACAAACAAGATACGACCACTTCCTACTCTATTGATGTTAGCTTGAAAACAAATCTATCAATTAATGATAAGTTCATGTAACATTAGACACAAACTAGAAAGAAACAGGCCAAGCGTGTCATATTGATGAGAATAACGACAGCAGTACTTACAATCGTAGATGCGAATGCGACAGCTTCATCAAGTCCTCTTCGTTTAACCCTTGCCTGAAAGATCCACAACTTGGATAACAACAGCTTCACTGATCACTCTCTTCTGGCTGAGTGTGTATTTCCTCCAAGATCATAGGTTTCATACTAGCAGTTCTTCCCCCTTTCCACCATCATAGAGCCTGCTTATATAGGTTAAGAGGAGCTTAACCTCTTGAGTTATCTTTAGAACAAGTTAGGGAACCTTCTCCTCAGATCAGGGATCTCTTGATGAAACCAAGAATTCGAATACAATTGCCTCCTAATCTCGAAAGATCCTCCCCTTATTCTCCTCAACGGGCCAACTACTGCCTCAGATTAGGCAGCRCTCCCTTAGAAGGGGCATCAGAGCGCTGTAGCGCTACCTGGTAAGCTTTGGGGGGGCGCCAACGCTCTCAAGATGAGCARCGCTCCTTCAGAGGKGGCAGGGGAGCGTTATAACGCTCCTTTAGGCCTTATAGGGGAGCGCCAGCGCTCCTAAGGCTGATATAGGGGAGCGCTCCCCCTCAAAACCTTTGTTTCAGAGCTCTCTTCAGGTGTCAAGAGTTATTTGACTTCAGTAAACCAGTTCTTCTTCTTCAAATCAAGCACATGAGATGTTTTAAGTGTCTCCTTAGTGTCGTCGGCATGGCAGTGTGCTCGAACATCATTTGCGACACTTGTGACCAACTTGCGACACTTGCGAAAGTTGTAAGGAGGATGAGACACTTACGACAATTGAGAGGAAGATGCGACACTTATCCAGCTAAGTAATTTTGACATGTAACACTCATGTCATACCTCTTAGGTCTCTTTTCTCTGAAGCCCCCCTTTCTTTTGTCTTTACATATGCATATATACAAAAGATCCCTGCCTAGCCTTCCAAGATTCGAGCTCTAACTCATGTTTCTTAAAATGGAAATTGTTACAAAGTAGTGACACATGTAACCACTAACTGCCTAACTCCTAGGAACTAACTCAGAAAGCATTGACATGTGTACAACTACTTACTAACTTCTAGGGATTAGTTAAATATAAAATGACTAAAATTTGAAAGTTATTGTTTGAATATCTCAAATACTGGAATTGCTAGAGTTAAAATAATCTTCATCAATCTGCCACCTACAATTATTGATAAGGTTATTAAGATCCCTAAGGAGGTGTCACCATCTTCTTTTCTGCCACATTCCCTTTGCCTGTTGTTCTCTTTGCCATTGAATCTGGAACTACCACATAATCTGGAAAAATATGTGGTAAACAACCACATATGCTCATGTTGTTGCTAGAAATGTTGCCAGGAGTTCAAAGATATTTTACCACTTCTCTATTAGTTTTCTTTGACTACTTCATGCTTTTGTTATCTTCAAATCACCCTCTTGAAGTCTGTAGATTTCCTTTTATTCTTTAATTTTCTATACTTCCATGAGCTTTACAAACTTCATTTGTCTTGCCTCCTTTTCCAGGTGCCAATTCTTCCTTGTCCATTGTTATAATTATCCAATCTCTTACCTCTTGCAACGACAATTGTGTTAGTTGTTTCTATTATAATACGACCTGCACTGTCTTTTGCTTCAAATAAGCTTTACCATTCGATGTTCATCAATTAATTTCCCTGAAAAAAGCTACAATCAACCTCGGTAGGAATGGATAGGCATTATCTCCAATGATGTACTCTCTTATGTCAAAATTCCCCAAAGGGTGTTGGAGAACTATTTAGTCTTGCACCTTCCTCACATAGTCTGTAAAAGGAAGAATTCCTTAATAATCCAACATCATTAAGAGACCTAGGCCAACCTGTGCAAATGTCAAGGAAGCACAGATTACTATCTATAATGGCCTGAAAAAACATACTATAATTGTGCTCATGGTTATACCAATCAATGGATAACTCATTGTACGAAAGCTCGAATTTTATATGGGTTGCATCTATTGCCTCACAATAATTTGGGAAGCCCTATTTAAGGCAGAATTCCTCCTTAATATGCTCAAGTGAAGCTGCATTTGTTTTCCATTGTATAAACTTGGATGCTCTCTCAATTTTATATATAATTTGCATTTCTTTGGCTAAAGACGAAGCTCACTAACTTCTTATTGAACTACTTTAGAGAGATGGCTAGCTACGAGGCATTTATGCCTTATCAAAGAGTGAAACAGACCAGAGATTCTCTCCAGAAGCTTTCCTCGTTCATTGTGACCTGACAAAGACCAACCTTCCACTAAATTATCACCCAGTGGAAATGAAGATTACCAAATTATTTCTGGATACCACTAGACAATTCGAAGTGTGTAGCCTATGTTCCTTAGAAAGGTCATCCATGCAATCAATTAAAAATTTGAGATTATTTTCCATAAAAGGATTTGTGGACAAAATCAGCCTGTCATAATCACTTTGGGAAATAGGTGAATCAGTTAAACTAACAAATGTAGAGTTTGAGATTTTAACAGGGATCTCCTCAATTTTTCTCCAGCGAAATCGTTACTCTTATAGAGATCCATGAAAGTGTCTTGGAGCTTCAATGCCTCTGGTTCCAAAATGCCATGTCCTGAACATTCTGGGCCATAAATAATACATACACATATTCTGATATTCTCCTGCACATCAAATTCTTTGGTGAAATCTATACACTATGACCCATCACCTACATAGTTGGCTCGGGTTCTTCCCTGTCATGACATCGCATGCGTTGCTTAGCTCCAGGTGTTATCGATTTCGGCATCAGGGTTATTTTCCTCCAACCTGCATTTCTTCTTATTGTTGAGATAGGGAGGGAGATCAAGGATGGTGAAAGTAACAGGTAATAATATCGATCCCACCAGCATTTGGAAGACCAGGGAGGGCCTTCCGGTTTCTGCAAGCTCTTCCCATCATCAGATACAAGATTGTATCTTTGTTTCTTGCACCATTCATTATTGAACTTGTTCACCATTAGAACCCTTTACCACAAAGTCAATTCCATAATCACCATAGTGCCATGATGAATCTGCATTGATGCATAGTATCGACATCATATGGCACTGTATGGAAGAAACATTCCTCCCTGTTTCTCTAGACAACAAATCTAGAAGAAAATATGGATCAATCAGAGCGATTAATCAATCAAATCCATCGATATCCCTGGACACAAGCCTGTTTTCCATTTGCACGATACATCTAATAAACCATGCAACTCTTTCCCTAACACCTGCACAATCACTTGGCACCTGGCATAAGGGTTTTCAGTCTGTGTTTTTTTATATTTTTTTATCGAAAAAAATCCCACATGAATCGAGAATTTAGAGTTTGTGACCTTTATATGTGCCAATACTCCTACATATAATCGATGAGTCATGTGGAAAGGAATCGGACTTGGCGCTTGGCGTTGTGCTTGTGTTGTTTTATGTATTGGATTTGGACTCGGTGAATGTGTAGTTATGGAATTTGGCATATAGATGGTGATTTAGGTATTAGGATGGTTTAGGAATGAAGCACCGAAGCGTGCACACACCACTTTTGGTAAAAAAAATAAAAATAAAAACTCATATGTTTTATTTATTTTTTTCATGCAGGTTATAGGAGTTCGGAGCAAAAAATGACGAATGGAAACTCATTAAGACTCAATGAGGCTTTTGGAATGCAAATTTAAAGGACCAAATTTGCAGGGTTTCTAAGTCAAAAGCAATCAATAAATCTATCAAGATTTCAATGGAGAGTCGAAATAGCTATTGCATAGGCATATGATCAAGAAATTTGGTGAATCTGGCATAAGTTTGATGAATATGATAACAAATTTTACCATTACATTTTGAGTGCTAACAACATCCATGGTCTATCTTGGAAAGCCCCCCTTTCAACAGTTATGCAATACTTATCCATTTCCTATTAATAACAAAAAATACATGCATTGACCTTTTTATACAAAGGTTCATCAAATCAGTCATTCACACGTATCTAGTCTTCCATAGTCTCTTCGCCAGTTATAGTTATATTTACAAATTAGGGAAAATAGGGTGTTACAAATATAAGCAATACAACTTCTTCAACAAGGCAAGCAACTCACCAACGTTCATATTCAACAAAAGCTTCCTCTAGGACTTGACACAATGGAGACCATTTTTTTGTAAGGAGGGAAGAATGATCTAGGCAGAAATCGGTGGCCACCCGCCTATTCCACTGGCTCAAAATAGGGCTTTCCACCTTGGTAGTTTTTCTACAGCTTTTCGGGTCCTAAACTTTCGAGACCATTTTGAGGCCCTCACAACGTTTTTTAGGCTTACCACAATCACACTATAGGATTTATCCAAATTCTGATGGGAAAATGTGTAGTCCTTGGATAAAACTTTCCAATGAGCTATCGTGCGCCTGAAACAGAGATGGTATGCAAAAGTTACACCCTTGGGAAGTTGATGTATCAGCTACCCCCCATAGGGGCCCACAAACCTTTTGGAGGTTCATCTTCCAGGGTTGGGGTTTTGGATTTTCTTTATGTTAAAAAGGCCTTTAGAGCCTCATTGTATTTGACCTAAATATGGTAATTAATTATCACAAAAAAATCACGAAGTTCAATATGAATTTCAACCATGTCAATGTAAAACTTGTCTTGAATATTGTAAATATTTTTACACATTTCAATGTGCATTTCGACAATTTTGATGTCACTTTAGATGATTTCGACGTGAATTTTGCCTTGTATTTCATTTTGAATTTCATATCTACTATGAAAAATATGACGAAAAGTATGTTAAAAATAGGTAAAAAATATAAGTTGATTTAAATTTTTGTAACAATAAAAGGAGAACACCTTCTGGTAGAGGTTTTTAGTGTAAGAAAATTTGGCAAAAATTTCAAAAAAACCTTCGCTACAACCTCTTCTATTGGTTGTGGAGGTTTTAGCGGATGTTCTATATAACTAAAAAAAATTGGGTAAGCAGAGGTTTTTTTTCAATGTGTTTCTTGTCAAAACAAACCGGTGCAGTATTGAAACACACGCATTGGTATGTTAATATACTAAAATGCATCGGCACAATAATATAATAAAAACACCTCAAACTTGAATATATTAAAAAAATGCCATGGTGTGTTTATAACTAATGCATATAAGTCCCCCCTTTTTCATTGTGCGTAGAGCACATATGCTCTTATAATTACTACACATTGGTTTTGCGTTCTTCTCTTATGATGTACTAATGCTCTTTAGTATTAGTCTGCCCTGGTGTGAACAAGTTATAGATAGCATTGGTGTGTTTTACGATTAGTATGTGTCGGTGCAGTTAAGTTATAGTTAGCCTCGATGTGAAAATGTTATTCGGAGACTCGGTGTGTTTAATATAGAATGTTCCATGTGCTTTTGTAATTAGTACATAGCAATATGTCGGCAACATTATTTTTAGTATGCACCAGTTTGTATAATATAGTAAAGGCATTGGTGCAAAAATAATATTTAGTTGCATGGTGCATATAATAAACATAACACACCTATAAAATAAAAAATTTAGCGCACCGGTTAATATTTCAAACATGAGCACCGTACACTTTTGAAACGATAAATATTATTGTACATTATATCGTTTACAGAATGATATTTTTCTCAATAGTACGTTTCGGTGTGTTATTATAATTAATATGTACCGGTGAGTATGACTCTTCAAAACGCATTGATGTCTATATTATGGCTCTAGTGAGTTCAAAAGAATACAATGCATTGATATGTATATATTTTAATTCATTGTCTTTTACAAATTTTCAATTAATTATTTCAAAATCAAATATTTTTTTATAATAATATTATTTTATATTTTTGTTATTGTATTCATGCATTATCCAACCAATTAAACCTCTATTATTTGTATCAATGTAAATCGTCCACGTAATATTCATTCAGGAAGGAAACATTTTACAACATTCGACAATGCAATGAAATAAGAAACCCATTTTATTATATATGAATAAGAGACCCATTGTCATACAAAAAGGGACAACGTAATGGTCTAGTACAATAATCAAATTTCAACCAATTTGTAATTGTTACACTTATTGGTAACATTTCCTCGTGCAACTGGGACAATATGTTGACTACATTAAATAAAATCCTTGATTTTCAGAGACTCTTATTCCAAAACATACAATTGTTTTCTTTTTTCTTTTGTGGTTCACAACGTGAAGCTCGCTACGTCTACAATAATCCCCCCCGAAATCATAAGAACATAGAAGGGTCGAGAATTTCGAGAATATTGGCTCACAAAGAGCATCATGTCGCATAGATGAGACTTGAACCTGGGTGGGGAGGAGAAAACTCCACACCCCAGCCAATTCAGCTACAACCACTTGACACCAAAACATGCAACATGTAGTAACATTCAATTATATTGATTGTCATTCATTAGTTGAATTCTCAACATTGCTCGAGTTGCGTGCATGCCTCATTTCTTCACCATTTGTAGGTGATATTGTACTTTGGCTTTTAAACATAATTTTTTCTTGATGGTTGGCTTATTTTTTTATGTTCTACTCCTTCATCTTCCATCTAAAAACATAGAAATAAATTGTAATAAGTATATCTACATTTATATATATAGTAGAATATACATGATTTCATAAATAAAAAAACATACCTTAGCACCAAGTCTTTCATAAACAATACAGATTCTTTTGAATCCATGCTTCATGAATTCTCTCAAAATCTCCTCTAATGTTTGCATTCCATACTTTGTTTCTTGCATGTTTAATACGACATGACAAAGCATAGTCGATATAATCAATATAAAGTTTTCTTGTTTTTTTCATTAATTATAAAACAAGGAAAGTTAAACAACATAGCTACTTACAAATTCTTAAATTAAATTTCCGTTCTTCAACATATACTCACATCCCATACTTAACCCATTTTTTATCAATTCATGGGTTGGCTCCTCTTTGTATGTTAGCACTTAGTAGAAGATATCCATGGACAAATGTAAATTAATTATTTAAATATAAATATTACAACAAACATAAAATCTTAAGAAAGACTGAAAACGTAAATACTCACAAAGTTTGTGATCAACCATTTTATTCATCGTCGTTATGTCTTATGTGATGAATGGATTCTATTGTTTTTATTTTTTGCAACAAAACAATTGAAAATTAGTATTTCACGTGATACTTAAATTCAATGTATATATAAGAATAAAAAAATGATTACATACCTATGATGCACATTGTAGTTGAGATGACTCCTCTTGTGATGAAATTATGTTCATTTCTTTTAACATCTTCTTCAACACTTTTTTTTAACATCCCTACCAACATGTCTTTGTTTTCCCCTTGTTTGTCCCTTGGAATATTCAAAATCTTTCTTGAAAAAAAGATATAAAATTATTATTTTAGAAAAAAAATAAGAACTCGGTGCGTATATAAAAATAATTCGCATCAGGGTCTTAATAAAATGTGTATGCTTCGGAGCATTATACATACATATACACACCGGTATAGTATAACAGTGTTGTTGCAAAATTGAAAATGTTTTACAAATTTTTATATTCAGTCAGTGCTTTATGAATTAAGAAAAGCACAACTTCCTAAGTACTATTTATTACGCATCCTTGAGCACTGAAGAAATTTAAGAAATGGCAATTTCCATACAAAACAATGATTTTTCCATTTTAAACTCAACAATGTGATTTATAATAAATGTGCCCTGGTGCATGTTTTGGTAAAATGTGCATTGTCGAACGCAAAAAGGATTTTTAATAATATTTTGAATTGAAACAAAGTGGTGTTGTTTACAAACAAATACGCTCTGGTGCGCTTACTATGTAAAGAGCGCACCAGTCACCACAAAGGTGTGTTTTAAAAACAAAAAATCGATAGTGACATGATGGTTTAGGATCCAATGCAATGAGTGGTTTCATTGCAACGGATAGGAAACACTCATATATAAATAACCAAACCCTATAAGGAAATTGTGCTTAAAAAAAATCTTCTTGTGAAATATAGAAGGAGAAAACAAAAGAACAGTTAGGAAATTAGGGCTTGGAATATTGAATGTAAGTATGAAACCCTTTTTTTGTTTGGGAATGCACTAAAAATTGCTTGAATCAAATAAGAGAAAGATTAAGATGATTAATAGAATGAAATCATATACCTTAAATTTCTCCTCTACATATTACTATGTGATCTACAGTAGTCCCCCTCGAATTTGGATCTTCAAAAAAAACCCACCCACTTGGTAATCTTTGCGGATAAATCTTTGTTGCACAAACATCCTCTCTAAAATTTGGTAAACAATAAAACAATGAATATGGTTTTCCTTTATAAACATAAAAACTAAAATTGCCACTTATTTTTTCGTTGTATATTTTGATGCATTGATGATAAATGTGTGCACTGTTTTTTTTTCTTCAGAAGTTACATTTTTCGGTGCACCATTCCATATGTAGCGCTTCGATATGGCATTCATAATGCTTCGGTGTGGTATGAATGAAGCACTGATTTATTTTCGTAATAAAATTCAAAGTATTTATAGTAAGCGCACGTTATTTTTCTAACTTGCTTCAGTCGGTGCGATAGACAGTTTCAAACGCACCAATGCGACTTGTAATTAATAACGCACTGGGGCACTGTGTAATTAATAACGCACCATAAGACAGTTACATTTGCATAATGCAAATGCAAACATCTATATTTAAAGTTTGTGGAGGTTTTTCTTTGTTGAGGCAATAACAAAGGTCGGTATTTGGTGCTTATCTCAATTAAACGCACCGGTGCATTTTGTTTATACATATGCACCAATGCGTTTTCAAATGATAAACCACACTAGTGGGGGAGAGAGAGGGAAGGGGATACAATGAGTGAGAGAGGGAGGGGGATATAGAGTGAGTGGAAGAGAGGGGTAGATGCAAGAGATAGAGGGGAGAGTATAGAAAGAGAAGGGGAGGGAAGGAGGAAGAGAGTGAGAGAGGGGTTGAGTATCAAATTCACATTTTATATGTTTGAGGAGGATATTTTCAAGGATCGAGTAACATTTTCATATTTTGTAAGGACAAAGTGAGATTTCTTGTATAGCTAGACAGCGAAAAACAATGATATTGTAGAAAAAGCAATGATTTTTTAAGTGTGTTGTCAAGTTATAAAAGTTATTCGAAGTTATTTTTGAAGTTAGAATGTTCTATGTTACCCAAGATGATGGTATTTGGTTCAAATGTAGGAAAAAAAATAATCATACTATCAAATGGCCAATTCTTCAAATTCCAGCGTCACCTCATTACGTATATTTGGAACTCCTTCAAGTTCTCTCACGTCAATTGCAATACGTCTAGATTTTATTGATAATTCATTCATCTCATTGAATTTATGTTATGTATGAAGGTGCAGTTCAATAATTGTTCATTGAATTTTACAGGATCAAGATTCGGGATCGAGTTCAGATGCTCAAGATATTCCTGTGGTCCCAAAATTTCGCAATCTCTTATCAGGAGAAAGCTGCCACAAGAAGATGTTTGATGAAAATGGATAACTTCTTTACCCTACCAATCCTAACATGCCATATTCTAGCAACCAACCTAGATAAAAAGTATTACACCATGAATTTGATCTCTTTTATGTAGATAACCACGTAGGGCGTAAGAAAAAGATGTTGGAAAGACATTTGTTTTATAAAGGGGTTGGTTTCATGTTTATTATTGGAAAGAAAATGTCCATGCTTCTCAGAAGTGATTGGTATAATGTTTGAACATATTAAAGGCATTGTGTTACTAATATTATCAATGTAATGTTCAATATTTTTACAATCAGGATTCTGATGACAAGCGACCTATCTACCATCTATCATTGCACCCTACTACAATGTCAAGTCACAAGCTTGTTGCTAAATGAAAAGAGCTCGGAGGGGAAGCATAACAATAATGGTTGAAACAACCACCTATTCAATTCCCACTACGTCCTGAGTCACCAATTCAAAACCTCGACAGTAACATTAGTTATTCACATGTTGGGGATGAATACAATGATATAGAGGTTGGTATGGATGATTTCTTATGGGATACCGAGGTCATGGAGGGAATGTTGTTATATGCATTCCAACAAAATGAACTAAGGGATGATGTTGTTGTAGTAGATACCTTCTACGAAAACCTGAAATCTGCATCCACCACCCCTTTATTTGGTCTAGTACAAGAGTTTGCAATGTCTATCCATCTAGGGACAACAATGTTATTGTACAACTTGAAAGCAATGTATTGTATGTCAGAAGCCTATTTCATGACATTTTTGAGGTAACTAACCATTAAGTCCCCTAAACTTTTAAGGAGTATTGTCACACAATGAAGGAAGAAAAGGGTTGATTTTATTCATGATTAATGACTGTGTAAATTTTTATTACCCACTAATTGCAAGTTGTTCAAAAATATGGTACTTTTGAGTGATAATCACTTGCCTGATAGTTGCGCGGAGGCAAAGCAAATGCTGAAAAATGTTGGGTGTTGAGTACATATCATGCCATGCATGTCCAAATGATTGTATTCTATACAGAAATGAATATGCAGACAAGATATATGTCCAGAATGTGAGCATGATAGGTACCTTAAATCAAAAAACAAGGATAAGGCACATGATCCTCCTCATAAGATATTGAGGAACATGCTTATAATTCAAAGTATTCAAAGGCTCTTTCATTGCAAACAATTAGCCATGTTGTCAGGGTGGCATGCCTCACATAGAAGTGAGCCAAGAGTTATGCGAACCCAACAGATTCAATAGCCATGAAGTATATAGAGGATACATGACCCGATAAATTCAAGGATGAAGTACAAAGCCTCCGATTGAGCATAGTTATGGAGGGAGTTAACTTGTATTCCCTCCAAAACACCAACTATTATGTTTGGTCAGTGGTAGTGATCGATAACAATATTCCCCCATGGTTGTCTGTGAAGAATGCACATCTTATGTTGGCTCTTATAGTCCCAGGTAGAAGACAAGTGAAGAAAATGGATGTGTACCTCCAACCATTGATCAATGAATTTAAGCAATTATGGGAAGGGCTACATGTATATGATGTATCCAAACCCATCCCAATGGATAGGTCTTTCACATTGTATGGCATACACCACACACAATTATCCAGGACTAGGAGTTTGCTCCGATAAGCATGTTCATTGATTTGTTATATCTGTAATTTTATCTAGCATACTTCATTTGGTGAAACTATATTTTTGACATCGGCGTGCTATGTATACGTTAACATCACAGGTCTTGTAACAAAAGGATGTCATGGATTTAAATGTTGTGGACCTTATATAAAGTCTAGGTGGTCCAATGACCTACGAAAGTTGGTGTACGACTGTTCGAGGGTATTCCTCCCAGAAGACCACCCTTATAGAAGAGTTACATCTGCTTTCAATGGTAAACTGGAGAGAACATGGAGAACTGAAATAATGACATCGATGGATTGGAATAGGGTGAAGATGGAAAACTCAAGACTCTCTTTGTCCAATTGTTATTTCACTCCAGAAATTTGAAATGATCAGTTAAGAAACCCCACTTATAAATAATTTTTTCCAATCTCTCAGGCAGACCGAGACTTACATTCACAATACCTGCCTACCACAACACAAGGAAGGAACTTCATTTTCTAGCCCAATAGTCCCTCAAAATTTCTCTTCCTTCCAGTGCTCTTCAGTGTCAGCATAGAATGATTCGGATTTTATGAGCATAACGAAATGAACACGGATTATTATTATTATTATTATTATTAACACAAAGACACAAGGAACAATAACATAGATACAGTAAAACTTTCTTCTATTCAATAAGGAAATATGTTGAAACTGTAAAATGCAGACTGAAAACAAGCTTGCTAGAATGGTGATGACTTATCTCTGAGAAGAGATGTGATGGTTGTGCTCATTCGCAAGAAGATGATTACAATGAGGCTCTGAGATCCTTTTTATAATAAACATGAAAGCCAAAACCCTAGATATCCAAAAACCTAACCCTGGGAGATGAAGCGCCAAAAGTCATGTGGGCACAGTTGGGGTAAGTTAGTACATCAACTTCATGGGGTCATAACTTTTGCATATGATCTTCATTTTAGGCGCAAGATAGCCCATTGGAAAGGTATATTCAAGGAATACACATTATATCATAAAACTTTGACTCTGTCTACAATTTGACTGTATCGAGCCCTAAAAACGATGTTTAGGGCCTCAAAACGGCCCTAGAAGTTCAGGACCCGAAAATTAGGAAAAAACTGTTAAACTGAAAAACTGGCAAGATGAGCTAGTTAGAATAGGTGGGTGGCCATTGATATCCATCTGGATCAATCCTCCCCCCTTAGGAAGCAATTGTCTCCATTGCATTGAGTTCCCCCATCAAATGAAGAATTTTTTGTTGAATTTGGCCCCGGGTGAGCCATTTTCCTTGGAGCAGGAGCTACCTTGCTTTGACAACCCGATAAAGTTGGATCCTCTGTTGGAAAGTTCCCTTGACATGTGTGTGCATGATCTGATCAGTGGATGCTTTTTCCATGTAGTCAGGGGTGAGCTTTGTTGGTGTCAATTGTTCTGTTATCTCTGAGGTGTCCATTAATGGTGGAAAATATGGCCGAAGGAGATCCACTTTGAACATTGGGTGCAAGCCAAGGAAGGGGGGAATGTTGAGCTCAAAAGCATTGTCGCCCACAACCTTGGTGATGGTGTAAGGTCCATAACAGAGTGGATGAAGCTTCTAATGGGGCCCTGTAAGGCATTTTTTCTGCAAGTGCAACCAAACTTTGTCTCCCACCTGAAACTTATGTGGCACATGGTTTTGATCATGGCATTGCTTGTACTTGGCATTGGACTTCTGTAAAATATCCTGAACCTGTTGGCGGATGTGCTCGATCCGCACAATGAACCAGGTGGCTTTGTCAACTTCAGTTGGAACATGTGACGATTCGGCTTTGGTGACCGCAAGGGGTAGTGAAACATCCATGGGACCCAATGGTTGAAATCCCAACTTCACCTGAAAGGGGTTGTGGTTGGTTGAGCTATGTGTTGGGCTCCAAAAATGTCATACAAATATCACTCATTACCATACATTTTTCACCTATGCTTCCATTACATCACTCATTATTCACTACCATGTCACTTCATTTTCCCTATTATTCACCATTAATGGGTCTCATTTATATT
>ML784149.1:577892-588311 GCA_009831015.1 Picea engelmannii | reverse complement strand
TTCTTGTAAGAGAACCTTAGGATCTTGACAATTGTTAGATCTAGGTTTGATTAGTTGTTGAAAGAGATTTTGATGAATATGTTCTTGTAAGGGAACTTTAATATCTCGGACATATTAGGAATCTTTCTAGATCTATATATTTTAGGTAGCGCTTCTAAGTTTACCTTCCCGGTTTGACATTAAATAAACTATGATTGACATCATCAATTAGAACTAAACACTATGTATGGCTCGGTTGTAGTTATGTTGAACATAGGGAATACTCTCATCCCATGTGTGGGGGTGCTCGGAATTTTACATGCACAGGATATGCACGATCATCCGGTTGACGACCTCAATTCGGCCATCTATCTAGGGGTGGAAGGTAGTGGATTTGGTGAGCTTGGTGTCTAGCAGTGACCGGAGCCTCGACTAGAATGTGTTGAGGAACTAATTGTCCTGATCTAAGATAATGGTTTTTGGGATCCCAAAATGTACCCACACTCGTTCAAAGAATATATTGGCAGTGGCCTCCGCTATGATGCTCTTCTTGCAGGAGGCCAGAATCGCCATCTTGGAAAAGCGATCAACAACCACAAAAACATAGTCATTTCCCTGCTTGGTGGACGTAAGGCCCGACATGTATTCCATTGAGATGGATTCCTAGGGAATGTCAGGAGTAGAAAGAGGGGTGTACATGCCTTGTTTCTTAGTGGCCAGTTTGGTAATAGTTCAGGCAATGCAGGACCTGATATACTAGCTGACATCCTGTCGAGGTTTCGGCCAGTAGAAATTTTGTTGCAGCACTGCCATTATCTTTTCTACGTTGAAGTGTCTTGCCACTCGACTGTAGTGGGATTTCCAAATTAGCTTCACTTGCTCACTTGATGGAACGCAGAGATGGCCCGGATGGCACAACAACCCATCCTGAAGATGGAAATCAATAACAGCTGTGTTTGTGCCCAATATATGGTAGGTGGGGGCGAAGTCGGGCTCTTTCTCATAGAGGTGGGGCCATCTGGAGGTCTCATGGCTGCGGGAATCTAGCACCATTGTGAGTGTCGCAATTGGAGGTCGGTTGAGGCACAATGACCCAGTTGGTACTTCTTGTTTTATACTTGATGTTGATGTGGAACTACTGGAAGTATGTGGACTGCTTTTGATGGCGATCATTCTGCAATTTGCCTTCTGTCTGCATGAACTGTAGTGGATTATGATCAATGTGGATGAATGTCTCCATCCTGAGAATGTAATGTCTCCACTGGAGAAAATATTGCACAATGGAGTACATTTCTTTGTCGTAAGTAGGGTACTTATGAATGACATCTAATAGTGTCTCACTATAATATGCCACAGGGTGGCCGTGCTGAGTGAGATCTGTACCCACAACATAATCTGAAGCATATGTCTCAATCTCAAAGGGTTGTTGTAGTTCAGGTAATGAAATCACTGGGGCTCATCACAAGCATTGCTTCAAATCATTGAACGCTTGTTGTTGGGGCAGGCCCCATACAAACTTTGTCTTACCACCACCCCTGGTTGCTTGGTTGAGGACCCATGCAATATGGAAGAATTCCAACATGAACCTGTGATAGAAACTGGCAAGGCCTAAGAAGCTCTGAATCTCAGTGAGCATGGTTAGGGCTGGCCAGTCTAGGATGATTGTAATCTTGGTTGGATCCACGTGCACACCATGCTCATTAACAATGTAGCCTAGGTAATGGACCATGTCCATGCCAGAGGAGCATTTTTCTAAGTTGACATATATCTTATGTTGCCACAAGGTGTGCAAAACCTGTTGAATATGCTGCAAGTGTTCTTCCCAAGTCTTTTTGTAGATCAGGATGTCATCTAGATATACCACTACAAAATAATTAGTGAAAGGTTGTAACATATCGTCCATCATCCTCATGAAATTTGTTGGGGAATTTGTCAAACCAAAGGGCATGACCAACCATTCAAAAAGACCTTATTTTGACTTGAAGACAGTCTTTCATACATATGTCTTCTCTATTGGGATATGATGGTAGCTAGACTTCAGATTAATCTTACTGAAGCATTGGCCCCTTGAGTTGATCAAAGAGATCGTTGATTCAGGGAATCGGGTACCGGTTCCTGAATATGATTTTATTTAAGGCCCAATAATCAATGCAGAGTCACCAGGTCCCATATTTCTTCTGCATCAACACAATTGAGCTTCCACAAGGCAATGAGTTGGGTCACTTGTGCCCCTTGTGGAGGAGTTCTTGGATATACACTTGATCTCCTCATTTTCTAATAGAGAGCAGTGATAGACTGGCCCATTGGGTAGCTGTGCATCGAGGGTCAGATCGATGGAATGATTGACCTGACATTGTAGAGGTTACCCAGTAGGTGAGTAGAAGATGTCTTTGTATTCTTCCATGACCTTATCCACTTGCTTCTGCTGCGTGCAGAGGTCGGTCGCGGAGGCCCTAGATGTGGTTACAATATTTTTCTCACTCAGAGAGCGAATCACGAAGAAGACAAACTTTCTGGTCTGATAGATGACCTTCCTGCATTGCTTGGGAAAGATCAAGGAAATAGCATTAGGTGGGACTACCTCGAGTATCCTGCACAATTTCTTGTTCAAAGTAATAATAACACGGCGAGGCTCAGACTCATATACATCATGAAATTTCCATAAATAAGGTTGGCCCAAAAGAATATCCCAAACTTCAAGGGGATAAACATCACACAATACCTAATCTTTGAAGGGCTTGATGTCGTACGACAAGCGACACTGTTGGCTAACGTGAAGATCGCTTCCTTGGTGAAGCCATCCGATGGTGTAGGGATGTGGGTGAGGCATTGTCAATAGGACTAGCTGCTTGATGACCTCCACTGAGATGAGGTTCTTCTAGCTACCGCTATTAACTATGAATTGAAATGGGGTTCCTTTCACCCACATCTATGAATGAAAGAGGCGCTCATCTTCCTCTGCCTCGTCAGGTTCACCGAGTTGGATCTTGGTGGTAGCAATGGTGGCACTAGGTTTCATGTCAATGATTCATCTCCCCTTTTCTAGTTCTGACTCAGAGTCAAAATCCACATCTGATCAAAGGCTTTCATGTCATCCACCAACGACTGTTTTGAGCGGTCATCAACAGTGTTATGCCATGGTCTCTTATGGAAGTCGCACCACTTCCCAATATCTTTCTTCGTCTTTCCATTGTCCTTCTTTGCTTACAGCTTAAACTGGTTGTCCTGAGGTTATCCATCTTTTCTCTGCCCTTTGTTCTGCAGGTTGGGGCTACCCTTTCCCTAATTCTACTGTGAGGGGTTCCCAAACCCAAACTTATGCGTCTTTTGTTTAAGATTCTACTCAATTTTGATGACGTGTCGATAAGCCGCACCCAAGGACGAGATGTCCAAAAACTCCATTTATGCATGGATGTATCTATGCAGACCACTACAATACTTGAGCACCAGATGTTGCTCGTAATCTTTGATACCCAGCTTGGTGTGCAATGTATGGAATGTGTTTGTGAACTCTAGCACTACTTGGTCCCTTTCATGTCGCAGTGTGGTCCATTTTGTATGAAGGTCGTCATAACTTCCAACAGGGTAGAATAGTTCCTTAATAGTATCCTTGAATGACTCCCAGGTGAGTGTCACTGTAAATAATGAGGGTTCTTTTGTTGCCTTTTACTCATAGAAAGTATCCCACCAATATTTGACATGGGGAATGACTTTGAGGAGCGCAAACGTAATATTTTCTCTATTCAAAAAGTTATGGACAGAAAAATAACCTTCTAGCATATTCAACCATTTGTCTATAACATATGTGTCTATCTGACCTTCAAATATAGGAATATCAAAGTCGATATGTACCTTGAAGGGGGCGGTGTCTCCGCTTGAGGAAGATGCATCACTTGTTGGTAGCCGCCAAAGAATTTGCACAAAATTATCCATCATCTTGTTCCTCTATTGCGTGAGGGCTTCCTCAAGCAAAAGTTTCAAAGGATATCATGTCTCATCTTCTTTCCTTTCTCTCTCCATGGAAGGTCACTTGGGCATGTGAGAACTTTTGTCCTCAAGAGAAACAATCTCAAGACCCAACTCTTTGTACCCTGACCTCATTGGAGACATGCGCTAAGAACGACAAGGAGCAGACCACCTTGAGACCACTGATCTAGATTTTATGAGCGGAATGAAATGAACACGGATTATTATTATTAACACAAAGACATAAGGAACAATAACAGAGCTACAGTAAAATTGGATTCTATTCAATAAGGAAATATCTTGAAACTGTAAAATGCAGACTGAAAACAAGCTTGTTAGAATTCGGTGGTGGCTTATCTCTGAGAAGAGATGTGACGGTTGCGCTTATTCGTAAGAAGATGATTACAATGAGGCTCTAGAATCCTTTTTACAATAAACATGAATTCCAAAACACTAGACATCAAAAAACATAACCCTAGGAGATGAAGCACCAAAATTCATGTGGGCCCCATTGGGATAAGTTAGTACATCAATTTCCTGGGATCGTAACTTTTCCATACGATCTTCATTTTAGGCGCACGATAGCTTATTGGAAAGGTCGACAGAAAATTTTAGTTGAATGATTGTGCTTACAGGGATAAACCCCCTCATACTTAACACTTTCCATGAGTTATTCCCAAATTCTCGGTCATTTTTCCATCAAATCCACTCACTTCCCCCTGTTGCATAATCATTCTGATTTATATCTTCTTGATCTGATGTTACTTGGTCTACGAAACTAGACACTCTAAGTTTTTAATCTGTTGGAAAAATATTTCCCTGTGGAGTCACCAGTTTGTTAACGATTAAAATTGCAACGAGGAATTTCACTTGCAAAGTATTGTTAAAGCCCTATTATTTAAACTATGTTGTTGGCCCTTGATCAAGTTTTAAAGTTACTTGGTCATATTTTACCATTTTTGGGACTTCGACAGCCTGTCGAAGATGGAGCGCCAGACGAAGCAGAGATCAAGGGATCTTGGCCCACTTTCGAGTCCCTTTTTGGGTTTTGGGAATATGTAATGGGAAAGGGATGTCGACCTGTGGGTTTACCCACATTTAGGCCCATTTTATATGTACAAATAGACATATAGGCATCTAGTAGAGAAGAGGAGGGATGGTATTGTATCTATGTGATATAGGCTGAGTGCCAAGAAGGGATCTGTGTGATCGAGAGCTTTGTGCATTCTGTATAGACCTGCAGAGCCTAGTGCAAGTCCCTGTGTGAAGACATAGAAGGCTTTGTGCTGAAAGGAAAGGAAGAAGGATCTAGCGAGCTGCACAAATCTTATGTCCTATGTGAAGTAAGGGTTTCTATGGCTTTGTGCTTGTAACAGATTGGCCGACAATAATATAGAAGAAGATTTGGTGGACGTAGCCCCAGGGTGGGGGTGAACCACGTAAATCTGTGTGTTATGTTGTGTGCCTTGACTTGTTGTGCTTATCTCTGCTTTTGCTAAGTGATTTGATATATTTAGATGGATATATTTATGCTTTGTGCTTATTAGATAGGTATACATAGTAGATCTGATATGTATGAAGATACTTAGTGCTGAACTATTGGATCTGACTTGTTTATTGTTGCTAAGTGCTAAGTTACCTTAGATCTAAGTGACTACTGCGATGCTCTGTGTTATCTGCGAAGTATAATAAGGATTTAATATTGATGGATAATCGATGCTAAGTGCTCTATAAGCGATATAATCACAAATCTATGTCACAGCTAAGGCTGCAAACATTTGAGTCCTGCAACCACCCCTGCCTCTACCTCGGGTGAGACTTCATCTGCTTCGCAGATGTTGCCAAAAGGGTCGGTAGTTAGGGCTTTGTTGGTGCAATCTTGTAGCATTGAACCCTGGGTCTTCCCCTATGCCAACAAATGGTTTCGTATCAGGACCTGAAACTGTGATTGTTGGTTACTGAGGAAGAAGAAGCTTTGTGAAAAGATTCGTCCTGAAACTATGGGAGCTTTGTGCGTGGATTTGTGCCCTAGTGCGCAGTAATCCACTTGATCTGAAAAGCTCTGTGCTAAATAAAGGAAGGACGGATCTGAAGAAAAGAAGCGAGATCTGAATGCTTTGTGCTCTAAGAAAGGTAAAAGTGGAAGTTTTTGAAGAAGAGAGGTCAGATCTGCAGAAAAGAAGTAAGATCTGTAAACTTTGTGCTCTAATAAAGGTAATAATAGTTAAAAGGTCTTAGATCTGGAATCTTTGTGCTCTATAGAAGTAAAATAAGTGATTTTTTTTGTTTCTAGAGTATGGATCTAGGTATGTTTGATAGATTTTGTCTTGGCTTGAAAACTAGGGCTCTGATAGATGAAAGAAAGATTGATATGCATAGATCTGATAAGAATAGTGATAGATGTGTTATACCTATGCATAGAAAGAATGTTTGGACTAACAAATGGATGCAGGATCCGAGAAATAATTTTTTGCAAACTAGCTACCATGATCCTAGTGCACAGTATAGAAGAAGTTGGGGATCATTTAAAAGGTAGAGAGGATTAACCTTATGTTACAGTTGCAGAAGACCGGGACATCTACTAAGGAATGTCCAGGTGGAAGACCTAGTTGTCTTTGTTGCAAAGCTTTGGACCATGAAGTATTGGATTGCCCTAGAATGATTGCCAAGCTTGAAAGAATGAATCTGAATGAAGAAAACCCCAAGGCAGATCCAAAAATAGTAGAACCCGGGCAAGAATCGGAGAAGGTATTGTTGCAGATGAAAGACACCTTGAACGATCACCGACATGTTAAGCTACCAGAGATCTTTAAAGAAAAAAAATGCATTGAAGCAAGAATAGGAGACTTCGACATGGGAAGCCATAGGAAACCCTCATATGACCCTTTCATTAGGAGGAATAGGACTATTCAGAGGAAAACCGGTGAACCTATGTGGAAGGCTCACTCAGATATCTATGAATGTCAATGGAAATTCGACAGAAGAAGATTTTGAGATTATCAAGTTTATTGAGGATAGTGCCCCATTTACTATGTTACTTGGAAAACCTTGGATTGAGAGAGATCAAGCCAGAAAGAAGGAAGAAGAAAAGGTAATACAACAACAGAGACAAGAGCTAAAATATTTCATGACCAGAAGGATCACGTAGTTGATTGAAGAGCAGGAGAACAAATCGAAGCTATTTGACACTAGAAGCCCAAATATCAAAACTGCAAGAACATTAGAGGACTCACAAAAGATTGAAGTATCTGTCTCGGATATAGAAGAAGTACTACCCCTGAGTCTTAGGAAATAATCTCAGCAGCATGAAGTGACTATTTCCAAGGAAATAAAATCAGAATGAGAAAAGAAAAATTGAGACAAAGCTCACGGGGAAGAAGGCTAGAAAGCTGAGTAAGAAGAAGGCTAAGATTGAAAGGTTACAGCAGGTTCCTGAGGGTACCTCACAGAAGGAAAACTTTCAGAATTTGAACTTCGCCGAGATATCAAAACAACGACATAGGTCACTTCATTGTGGCGAAGCAATATATTCGTTAGAGGTCGATATACTCGTTCGACTGTCGCTCCGAACAGATCGAAAAGCATTGATGGCTCATCACCAGACCATCGGACCGCACCATAACGGACAGAACACGAATTAATGAGGCTCATACATGTTACAAAGAAAACCGTTGCCAATATCACCTATTTATCTCGTCGCGTGATGACCGAAGAACACTTTTGCCATCTGAGAATTTGAAGCCCACAGACTAGTAAGTGTATACAGTGATCATCGTGCCCTCGTTGTTCATTCCTGAGCAGTCTCTGAGATCATTGTGACCCCGATAATTTATCCCAAGCGTGTATGTTCGAAGAGCTTAGCGTACTTGAAAAATCTGCAAAGGAAGTACTCGTTGATCTCAAGACCAAGAAAATCATGTCGGAAATATGGATGTCTGCATGTGTGAAAGCATCATCAACAGGAGGAGTCCAAGCTTCTCCATCAACTGCTCGCGGAGCAGGAACTTCCAGAATTGAGATAGAGACAAGAACGAAGCACATAGATGACATTGCGAACACCAAGCCGATTCTGAGCATTCTACTTGCCTACCTACCCCCTTTAAGTGGCGCCATCAACCGAGATAGTGTGCCCAGAGATTTTGACTATGCTTTGGTTACAGTGTACCTCTCGAAAGGGATACGTGTAGTTCGAGCCGACTAGGATAAGCTCGCAGCGTTGAAGTTCAGTGACTTCAACCTTGGCAACAGGAAGGCTTACAGCAAGCTCACCCCGCACAAGTTTCTGACCAGGACAAAAGGAAAAAATTCAAATATTATCCCGCAGTCATGGACCCAGAACCTCGTGCAGTCCACATTGCTCAATGTGATGAAGATCCCGCACTTTGGACGACATCAGGAGGTGAATGCATGTGTAAAGTTACTAATGTCATGCTATCACAGAGGTTACTTATGGCTTAACAGTTGCATCACTATGGATCATGTTAGCGACAGAAGTCACTCCTGGATTGCAGCAGGAGCAGAGCCCGACGCCCATCAGTTTTATGTCACAGTGGTTTATAGATGGGGTGATCGAACGGAAGCCAACTCAAAACAATATCATTCCAACTCCAAAACTAGGCCAGGCGTGCATAGGTGAGTGAGGTCTTATATAAACTTCAGACAGTGAGTTGTAGTAAAGGGTGAACAGGTGGAAGACTTATATAAGAGAAAAGCAGAGGTCTGTTATTAACATCGGGTTTATAACAGGCTGAGGAAGAAGACGTTCAAACGTAATATCATCTTACATTCAAACGCAAAGCCAGAGAATGCAATAATGCAACAATAAATCTTTTATCATAACATAACTGCAATAATTCGCGCGAATCAGTCAATCACGAACTCTCTTAGCATGAGACGGAAATTAGATGGAGTAAGAAAAACTATTGGTCATAAAACAAGATATCTCATATACAGATGCATAACCAGTAAACTAGAATATATGTTAAAACTTTACAGTAGGGAGCTCTGCTCTACCATCGATCCCTCCAAAAATGGCAAAACTGCCTACATATACTTCAAACAACAACAACAGCAAAAACAAGACATTGCATTAAAAACATTGCGTCTACATGTCTTCTGACAGTCTACCCATGCAGACTCAGGATGATCTTGCGCCTCTGACAGACGCTATCTTAACTGCTCGAGGCTCCAGCAAGGGGAGTAGCTGATTCATTAAGTGTCGAGCTATCGCGTGCAGACTTCGGCTAGTCGAGAACTCAGGCATGGCTCTTTCAGAAAAAGGGGATACAGGACCCTCTTCGAGCAGACCGCCTGCCAGGCCCGCCATACTTTGCAATTAATGAACGATGGGAGGTTTCAACCGCCCATTCTGGATGTCATTTACTCCAGGCGTAGACCAAGATTGAGGTCGAGTCCGATGGCACTTGGAAGTCACGGATAAGAGAGGAGCAGGTCTTCCTTCCCCGAAATCGCGATGGGCAAAATGTCGGGAGACCCTAACGGTCGCCATGCGTCCCCCCACTGATCTGACGGTTCAGGATTGATTCGGAAATATGGCGGGCTCGAGTGGCCAAATGATAAACGTAAGCACCCTCCTCCAGGCTCGTTCCTTTACGACCAGGCGCCATAATCGTGGGTCTGGATTAGAAGAGCGCTTATCGACATTTCGGGGTTCGGGGTTTCGGGATGTGAAATGACGAGGGACTTTTCCCCTCGAACTCCCAAAAGCCGATATGCCAATATGACTGGATTCTGCGCCACTGGATCGGACGAGCCAGATTTAGTCCCGAAATCCCGATGACCGCTGGTCTGCTTTGTGGATGAATCTCGGCTGCCGACAGTGAAACTTTGCCCGCTCGCTTGACTCGTAACCAGAAAAGAGGTCCTTTCGCTGCTGCGCTGGGCGATTCCTATGTATCCTGCAGACCTGAATACTCTTGTGCCTAGGACAAGAAATATCGCTAACATTAAGCTCCATGGGGGATAGAGTCGTCCCTGTGATGCTCTAAGAACTCATTCCGCAGCTTCAGTGCCTCGTTGTTGGGCTATGGAGTCAAGTTCAAAACCTCTTACTAAGAAATATATGCCAAAAGGAAAATAAAACAAACAAACACGCCTGCTCAAAAGAGCTTATTTATGTATAGGCCTTAAACTACTAAACTAAAAATATATATGAGCTAGGTGAAAGCAAATTTCCACCATAGCCATCCATGTTGCTCGGTGATTCGTCCCTTCCCTTTACTGCAGATGCTCCATAAAATGCCAGGGAGGTATGACAGCCAGATGAAAATGAGGTTAACCATGATGTCCATACCCCCAAAAGTCAAGAAGAGGAATAAATTTATAGGCTCCAAAGCCTTTGGGAAGCACCACTCCATATAGGCCCCCACAGGGTCACAATATATAATGCCAGGGGAGTTTAGTTGGTCAGAAAACATCTCTTGTCCTCCGCGGTTGTTCACCTGTGGCATGATG
>ML784149.1:518328-576519 GCA_009831015.1 Picea engelmannii | reverse complement strand
TCAGGGACATCAGAATGTACAAAGCAGAGGAAAAAATTCTCTATAAATGAAGGGAAAGAGAAGAATGAGTTGATAAGAAATACAGAACTTCATGTAGTAAGCTCATAAACTGATACCTAGTCTTTCCCTTCGACATGGAATTCCTTCTGTCAACAGAATCCCCACCGGTGGAGTCTTTAAATGTGGAGCCACCAAGTGAATGTTATTTATAACGAGTGTGTCCAGTCTTCGTTCACCATCAAAGACCAGAACTGAGCTTTGTGTCTCCTAAGTGCTACTAGGTGTAGCCATAGGCACTGCAACAGAGGAATTACCAGGTGTAATGACCTCAGAGGAGTCGCCAAGTGCAAGTGAAATCTTCAAGGGTTATGATATCTGATGCACCCTCAGAATCAGAAGCTCGTTTTCATTCTACCCAGGGAAAATATTCAACTTCGTCCCCGGCAACGGCGCCAGAAATGTTAGCGACGAAAGTCACTCCTGGATTGCAGCAGGAGCAGAGCCCGACGCCCATCAGTTTTATGTCACAGTGGTTTATAGATGGGGTGATCGAATGGAAGCCAACTCAAAATAATATCATTCCAACTCCAAAACTAGGCCAAGCATGCATAGGTGAGTGAGGTCTTATATAAACTTCAGACAGTGAGTTGTAGTAAAGGGTGAACAGGTGGAAGACTTATATAAGAGAAAAGCAGAGGTCTGTTATTAACATCGGGTTTCTAACAAGCTGAGGAAGAATACATTCAAATGCAATATCATCTTACATTCAAACACAAAGCCAGAGAATGCAATAATGCAACAATAAATCTTTTATCATAACATAACTGCAATAATTCACGCGAATCAGTCAATCACGAACTCTCTTAACATGAGACGGAAATTAGATGGAGTAAGAAAAACTGTCTGTCATAAAACAAGATATCTCATATACAGATGCATAACCAGTAAACTAGAATATCTGTTAAAACTTTACAGTAGGGAGCTCTGCTCTACCATCAATCCCTCCAAAAATGGCAAAACTGCCTACATATACTTCAAACAACAACAACAGCAAAAACAAGACGCTGCATTAAAAACATTGCGTCTACATGTCTTCTGACAGTCTGCCCATGCAGACTCAGGATGATCGTGTGCCTCTGACAGACGCCATCTTAACTGCTCGAGGCTCCAGCAAGGGGAGTAGTTGATTCATTAAGTGTCGAGCTATCGCGTGCAGACTTCGGCTAGTCGAGAACTCGGGCATGGCTCTTTTGGAAAAAGGGGATACAGGACCCTCTTCGAGCAGACCGCCTGCCAGGCCCGCCATACTTTGCAATTAATGAACGATGGGAGGTTTCAACCGCCCCTTCTGGCTGTCATTTACTCCAGGCGTAGACCATGATTGAGGTCGAGTCCGATGGCACCTGGAAGTCGCGGATAAGAGACGAGCAGGTCTTCCTTCACCGAAATCGCGATGGGCAAAATGCTGGGAGACCCTAACGGTCGCCACGCGTCCCCCCACTAATCTGACGGTTCAGGATTGATTCGGCAATATGGCGGGCCCAAGTAGCCAAATGATAAATGTAAGCGCCCTCCTCCAGGCTCGTTCCTTTACGACCAGGTGCCATAACCGTGGGTCCAGCTTAGAAGAGCACTTATAGGCATTTCGGGGTTCGGGGTTTCGGGATGTGAAATGACGAGGGACTTTTCCCCTCGAACTCCCGAAAGTTGATATGCCAATATGACTGGATTCTGCGCCACTGGATCGGATGAGCCAGATTTAGTTCCGAAATCCCGATGACCGCTGGTCTGCTTTGTGGATGAATCTCGGCTGCCGACAGCGAAACTTTGCCCTCTCGCTTAACTCGTAACCAGAAAAGAGGTCCTTTCGTTGTTGCACTAGGCGATTCCCATGTATCCTGCAGACCTAAATACTCTTGTGCCTAGGATAAGAAATATCGCTAATAGATCCGACCTTGATAAATCGAATCACAGGGCTAAGCATGCAGGGCCCTGACCCACAGGATTTTTACCCTGGAAAGACCTCAGATCGAGCTTTAGCGTAGAGAATCAAAGAGAATTATGGCGAGGTCAAGAAGGGCACATGAGGTTACAAGGTAACCTCTATCCAGAATGGCGCAGTGCGCCTCGCATGTCAGCTGATCGTAGGGAAGATAGTTCGCAAGAACCAGCCCACCCAAGTGATTGGATTCGTAGTTGACCTCACACGAAAGTGCGCGGAGGGACTACAAATGAATTAGGTGCAGTACCTTGTAAACCAGCTGGAGCTTGATTGTAAATAAGTGCAAGACCAAGGGCATGAGTTCCACTTTAGCTGGCTTCTCATCCTAATCGCATTCATTGCATGGGAAATGTCGGAAGGTGCGACCTGCCCCGACATCGAGCCCTTTGAACCTCTAGCTGTGAAGTTATGTACGCTATGGTACTCTAATTATATGAACAAGCAGTGGCAGTCCAATGTCGTCTTCCATATGTACTACAACCAGTTGAAACAAGCCATCCAATTTGAGCACCATATGACCCCGAATACCCTCCACAGGTTTCGGCCCTTAATGAAGTTTAGCGCAGACCACCACTTCATTTATATAATAGTGCACGCTGATGAGAACAAGCAGTAGTTGCAGTCATATTACAAGCTAACAGAGGAAGACATAGAAGAAATCACTAAGGAATGGTCGGTGGACCTCCTTATTCCATCCAACCCTGCGGAGTTGTCCGTTGTAGATAGCCCATAAGCTACACATGATACACCCGGACCAAGCAAGACGAAGAAGCCTAAAAAGGTTCATGATGTAGAGAATACATCTGTGAGGACTGCATCCATTTCACCAAACGAAGGGGGTGATGGCGAAGAGATCGAAGGTGCAGAAATTGAACAACAAAAAGGCGAAGTACCACTGCCTAGGGATGAAGAGGACTCGTCGAAGAAAAGGAAGGTTTTGCCTCTGAAATCTTCCTCCCGGAAGAAACATAGAACCCCTGTAACCAAGATACAGACTACCCTCACATTGGATGATTTTAATTTCATCATCGCAGCTGTGAATGATGCTTCACATGAGCTATTAGAGAAGCAGGAGGCGAACCAGGAGCAGATGTATAATCGCATCGAGATTGAACTCCAAGGAGTGCAGTAGGCACTCCAATCTAGCCGCGCAGTCTCCACTACGCCTCTGACAGCAGAAATAGTAGAACCAGGAGATGAGCCAGCCCAATTGCAGCAGATCATCGATAAAGTTGAAGCTCACCTTCGATGAGCTTAGGAAGAGATAGGGCAAGCCATCCAAGCTTTGACACAAGTATAGGGAGTACTTGTCGAGTAGCACAGTGCTGTCAAACAAGAAAAACTTGCTCTTCAAGCACAGTGGGACAACGAGAAAGCAGAGCTACAGTAGAGCAAGGAGAAATTGATCGCAGAGCAGCTAGAAGTAAAGGAACTAGTCAGCAGAGCACTTCACTATGTGACCGTCATAGAAGTGAAAGTTGAAGAATGAATTCTGCAGTAGGTGGCACAGCTCGAAGAAGTGATCCAGCAGCTTTAGTAGTGCATCACAGACCTGGAACTTCGTATTGTGCTCGAGACCCCTCAAGAAATCAGAGACCTAAGAGAGGCAACTACTCACAGTGTAGTTGGCATAATGAAATCCCTTGTCTTGGAGTGCAAACAACTGAGCTCTAGGAGCACTCAGATGTATGAAAACCTCACAGAGAATCCAGAGTTACAAGTATTGGAGTCGCAACTCCAAGAAGCGAAGCAACATGCATATACATTACAGGCACAGCTAAAGGCCTTGTCACTGGTTGAGAGAATGAAGAGGTTTCCAGAGAAACGCACGACCCAGCAACAGATCCACACGATCTAGACCAAAGTGATGGAAGTCTCTCAACGACTTCAACCAGTACAAGAGAAGGCATGCCAACTATTCACTAAAGTTGAAAGCCAAGGAGTAGAACTTAAACAAGTTGTGAGTGCAGGAGAACAGCGCCTAGAAGGACCAGTCAATGATGCACTCATTCAAAAGTTCGTTGAGCAAGAAGAAGTAGCATTGTAGCAGGTCGAAGCAACTCAATCCAAGCTTGAGGCATTCGAGGCAGAATTGCTCAGAACAGAGTGACTCAGGACAAGTCACAGGTGAGTGTTGGGGGCATGTTGGCCCTTGACCAAGTTTTGAAGTTACTTGGTCATATTTGACCGTTTTTGGACTTCGACAGCCTACCAACGATGGAGTGCCAGACGAAGCAGAGATAAAGGGATCTCGGCCCACTTTTGGGTCCCTTTTTGGGTTTTGAGAATATGTAATGGGAAAGGGATGTCGACCTGTGGGTTTACCCACGCTTAGGCCCATTTTGTATGTATAAATAGACATATAAGCATCTAGTAGAGAAGAGGAGGGATGGTATTGTATCTATGTTATATAGGATAAGTGCCAAGAAGGGATTTGTGTGATCGAGAGCTTTGTGCATTCTGTATAGACCTGCAGAGCTTAGTGCAAGTCCCTGTGTGAAGACATAGAAGGATTTGTGCTGAAAGGCAAGGAAGAAGGATCTAGCGGGCTGCACAGATCTTCTGTCCTATGCGAAGTAAGGGTTTCTACAGCTTTGTGCTTGTAACCGATTGGCCGACGATAATATAGAAGAAGAGTTGGTGGAATTAGCCCCAGGTTGGGGGTGAACCACGTAAATCTGTGTGTTATGCTTTGTGCCTTGACTTGTTGTGCTTATCTCTGCTTTTGCTAAGTGCTTTGATATATTTAGATGGATATATGTATGCTTTGTGCTTATTAGATAGGTATACATAGTAGATCTGATATGTATGAAGATACTTAGTGTTGAACTACTGGATCTGACCTATTTACTGTTTCTAAGTGCTAAGTTACCTTAGATCTAAGTGACTACTACGATTCTCTGTGTTATCTGCGAAGTATAATAAGGATTGAATATTGATGGATAATCGATACTAAATGCTCTATAAGCGATATAATCACATATATGTGTCCCAGCTAAGGTTGCATACATTTGAGTCCTGCAACCACCCCTGCCTCTACCTCGGGTGAGACTTCATCTGCTTCGCAAGTGTTGTCGAAAGGGTCAGTAGTTAGGGATTTGTTGGTGTGCTCTTGTAGCGTTGAACCCTGGGTCTGCCCTTGTTCGACCATATGTTAATAATATAATACTAGTAGGTGGGACCCCCTTGTAGACTGGAGGCTCAAAGATAAACATATCACACATTTTTTTGCTACTGTTTCAACATTGCTTACACCGTCCTACATGGTTGACAATGCAGTCTTGGTTTCATTTTGACATAGTAACATGTGTATGATGCATTTTATGGGATGCTTCTGCAATTCAAGGCATTATTTTTTATGTTATGATGGGCATGTATTTACAGTTGCTATGATTTAACCATGTCACAAATCATCGTGATCGACTACCTGGCCACATATATACAAAAAAAATGTTAGTGATAACATAACCAAAACAAAGAAGCAAAACTTATGAAAAAAACCAAAAGGGAAAGGATCTATGTTTCAGCTATGTTAAGGATTATATGCAAATGGAAAGTAAAATATGTTAGTGTTAGTCCTAACTATTAAATGGTTGGTTAGTGGCTATGCGATTTTCATTTGATTTATTTTGGGCGCATATAACATTGCAATACATATGATATGGCATAGAACTTGGCAAAGGTTAACATGTGATGTTTGGGTGGTGCATTGGGCAAGGAATATTGTCGCAGATTTCAATTGTTTGGACATTGAATACATGGTTAAATGAATTGGTGAATGTTTGGTTGTCTTTTACTTCAGAATTGAATATGATAGGAGATGGAAGCGACGTGCAGTAAATGCATGTCATTCCATACCCCCCCCCCCATTGCATGTCACCCTAGCATTGTTCCTTGTTGCATTTTCGATCTGTTGGTGGTTAAGCTCGAGCATTTCAGGCTCTCAGGAAGAAGAAAGCTTAGCCAGCTTGCCCTTTTAAGCTCTTTGTTACAAGTATGGTTCTTTTTCACTCCATCCATGAATTATGCTCTGTGTGTGAACAGACAATGGCTCAGTAATGCTTGGGTTTGTGATTTCCTGAGAGTTTCAACTGTGTAAATATGTTATATTTCACTATGTGATGACTGTAATTGTTTCAGAATGCAAGCAAAAGTATTGGTTTTTGTTTAAGTTGTGCATTCATTGGTTGATCTGTTAGTTTCAAATCGTGATGGGTCTCTGTGGATATTAATTGAATGTGGCATTATCACTCTGTATTAATGGTGGAGGGTTTTTCTCTGTGTATTATTACTGGTTGTTCCCTCACCGTCATGAGTGTAACCCTATCTAGTCACATTCGGATTTCCATTCGGTTGCTATGTATTTTATTTGTACCAGAGTCATGGTCGTGGGCTCATTCTCATTGTCCTTTCATAAGGTATTCCAAGATCTGGTCTTGGGGTGGCCATAACATTAATATGTAGTGTATCATTGTGGGTGATGCTAGTTACATCTCGGAGTTATGATATGTGCGCCCTCACAGATATTGTTGTCAAATGGTTCGGCTCTTAAGGAAGTGAACAAAGAGGTTATATCTCTGTGTGTTCTTTGAATAACTGTCACAGTTCAGTTAACTTTTCCCTCCTCTGCAAGCGTAAAATTCACTATGTGCACTGGTTTCTTCTACCTTAATCATTGTTTCTTTCCTCGCTGGCTAACTATTGGTTCCATTGCCTAGGCTAGGAGTAATAAGGAGACCATGTGGTTTACTACTATCTGTATCGAAAGGTATTTTACCTATGGGTGATATGTCTCTGAATACCTTCAGTTCTCTGTGCTATTGTTAAATGAGCACGCTCTTGATTGTCCCCTTGTATTGGTTTTTGACAAATCACGATTTTAATCTCCAACTTTTCTTGCTCCTTCGGGCATCTTCTTGGTTGTCAAATTTGGTTTATCAATGGAATGGTGATGGATTTTTTCGTTGAGTCCCTATCTCGTCTTTTTATGATCAAATTGGTTGAAGAGTTGCAAATTGGGAACGAGTAATTATATACAGTCGAGGGTTGTTATCTTTTCGTTATGACTCCATTCACTGTGTTCTTACAGCGTGGTCTTAATTGCAAATTGAAAACGCCTGTGGTTTTGCTAAGCCCGATCAGGGTTATAGCTATTCGTGGAAATGGTGACAGTGTGTAATTGGTTATGTTCACCTTGCATATATTATTGAATCATCGTTCATATTATAAATAGTTATATTGACAATAACGAGGCTCGAGTTTTATGTTGAGTGTGGTTTCGTTGCAAAATCTTATTGGTTGACATGATGAAGATTGTGTGTAATCGGGCATGTTTTGGAAGTTTGTTCGTATTTAAAAAAGGAACCTGTTCATTTTTTAAATTGGGCAACGATTGTAAATTGAAAGACAGTAGATGTTTTTTATGGCATAGAGGTTGAACATATTGTTGTGTGTGTGTGTGTGTTTTAAGGAAGGCAAAGAAATAAAAGATCAACATTTTTTTGACAGGACTGTTGAAATGGAAGGTTTGTTCCGATTATGAGTATGATTGCACAAAATTGAGAAATTTTGGGAAATTTAAATGTTGGAACAACGAATAGTTTTGATACACAGTAATTGTTGGTATTGTGTTGGTATTTTTAGATTGATTTTAGTACAGAGTTATGATTATTGATTACTTAATTTATTTTCTGAACAGTATCCGTTAAATGTCCCTACCATTCTGTCACTTTTTCGCACATTACGAATCCCCTCATATTCCAAGATTCACTTTGCACGTCCTGTTCTTAAAATTAAATTATAATTAAATGAAAACTTTGTATTATAGCAATTGAAGGATGAAACAAAGATGAGTTACAGTTGATATATTTTGTTATTACAACACAGTTGATTGTTTGATGATTTGTTGAGCAGTAACCATGATCTACTCCCTTTCATTTTATCACTGTTTGCTCAATACAACCCCTCAGATATCTTGGAACCCTTATTCACCCCCTGCTCATTGACAAGTATTAAACATTTTTTTATGGATTGGATTGCATGAGTCTAGTGTGTTGTTGAGCCAAACTTTGTTTCATATTTAAAGAGATATCATGTATGGTTTGTTTAAAGAAGCTTGTTTCTAGTAAACGTTGCATACAGGAATGAGCTTCTTCAGTAGAGGAAGCCATGGCCGGAATAACAAAGGGGCCCTAGAAGGCCAAGGTTTTCGATACATTTTGATGCAGATCCACGAGAATTGAACCAGCTTTTCCAAGATGGATTTTTCAATTGGACTAGACAAGGGGTAGTTCAACCTCAGCCAGAAAGGCCTCCCTTCCAACCCCAACATGTCCCTGGTATCCCAGTTCCCCCACATGTCTCATTACAACCTGAAGTCCTTGAAAATGATGGATGGTAGGAGATTTTTCATCCAGTGGTCTCCCAACATCGTGGTTGGCCCAATTTATCTCTGCCTGCTCCTCCTCCATCGGTTAACCCAATTTTCCAAGTTGTCCCTGCTCACTCACCTATACAGTATTCCCATGCAAGCCAGAGGCTCAAAATTGAAGCCCATCATGCACATGATAAAGGAAGACAACAACAATAAAGGGAAAATTGCCTCCCAAAGTGGCAAAAATGGGTTTTGAGTATATTTATTTATTGATTGTTGAGAATAGTTGACTGTTGAAGTTTTGGACAACACACTCTTTTTGGATATTTTGGATATTATATTTTTTGGATGTGGTTTAAAATATCATTGATATTAATTTTCAAATTATGAGAATGATGATGGGAGCCACAAGGAGGGATGTGTTAGATTTATTGACTTATTGTGTTTGTTTTTGTTAAGAAACTAAAGGGAGTCACAAGGGGTCCCACCTAATAGTTATTATTTATTAAAGACCCTTGTTTTTATATTAATTCTTCCCCTAAACTAAAAGTTAGTTGAGTTTTAGTCAACTTAACTAAAAGAGGTAGTTTAGCTACTTCAACTAATTTTGATTGCTTAAAGGCAAAAAGAGAAGGAGGAACAAAAGGAGAATAGAAGGAGAAAGCACACCAACATCTGCTCTTGAGTTTTATTGAGAGAGTTCAGTTTTCATTCATTCTTTAATTCATTGAAAGCCTAATTCTCTTTTATGACAACAGGGTCCTATTGTAAATAGCAAGATTCAAGGTTGAATTACATCATTCATACACTTGTTTTTCTTGTGACACCTGCAACAGACACATGTTAGTAATAACAAAGGAAAAGAAACTAAAAGAAGAAATTGTCCTATGCTAACATGCTATACTATGTGCATTCAAAAGGGTTGTCGCAAATCTGAGCTAACATAGGATATAAATACGAGTTGTCAAGATTGTATATAGCATGGTTGGTATGTGTTTCTACATAATAGAGGTGGTGATATGCGATACGAGTGGCGCTCTTGGAAATTAAAGGTGGTTGATTCAAGGTGGATGGTTGGCTTGATTAGTAGCTAGCGCGTGATAATGAATTGAATGAACTCGCAGTAGGTAAGTGATGTGCATTTACTGCACATCACTTTACCCCTAGCGTTGGACGGCGACCTATTCAAGCCATCTCCCAAACATTACTATTTTGGTTATGCTCTGATTTTTCAGCAGTGAGGAACTACTCGACCAACTTGTGTTTTAAGACATTTGTTTACAAGTATGTTGTTTTTTTAGCCCTTCATGAGTCTACTCTGGTTATGAAATGGATATTGGCTCAAGTGTATCATCTATGTTTTCCTTAAGTATTGTGATTGTGTAAAATGTTGTTTGTGATGAAACGTTGATGATTCTCTTTGAAATCGTGTTCAATTCATAGCATTACTGGTTATCCTGGGCGTTAGCAGTCACAAGAAATCTTTGTTACCCTTATTGGTTTACTTAGAAGATCCTCGTTGGTCTTGGTGGGCCATTTTCATGCTTTCGCATTGATGTGTCCAATCTGTGGGTTTTTATGGGGTTGAATGACTGAAGCATTCATGTCACCACGCATTGTACATGTGAGAAGTTCATTGTTCTCACCACTAGAGGTCACGAAGTGAGTTTCATGTTCTTACTCGACCTTGTCTTCACCTATGTGTGGTAGTTGTTGATTGAAGGGAAAAGGGGTTATAACCTGAGTGAAGATAACACTGCCACGCCAAGTTAAAGCCTCACCTCCTCTTATGGACCCTTTCATGGAATTCGTTCCCGTCCACAAGTGAAGCATAACCCTCTTTGGGTGTACACCTTTGGCCTCGAATTTTTCACTATTACGAGAAGTCGGCTCTATTCCTCCTGGGATGGCTACCAAGAAAACCCTTAACCATATAGTCTGGGGTTTCATTGGAAGACTATTGGGCATGTCAAGTTGTTTTGGGTTATTGTGGATTGAATGTATGGTGGACTACTTTGGATACATACTCGCCCAATTGAGCGTATGGCAGTCGCACTGGTTTGGCATTTGGTTACTGCCCTTTTGATAATGATTATAAACCCTACATTGCCAAATTGCACTTTCAAAGTGTACAGTCACTCTCCTTATGCCAATAACTCATTTTTGTTAATGAAGAAGGCCTCTGCCCCGATTCGATTTGATGCATGGGTGTGCATGGTGTTTTTGCAAATGATTTAATGGGCATGGTAATTGTGTTGTTTTTTGGGGGTTCGAATGACTATTGAGCTGGATCACTATAGAGAATTTTTCCACTGCATCTTTATATTTGTTCGACTGTGTAACCTAGGTTTGCACAACAAAGTCGATTACAGTGTGATTAGATCACAACGATATTGTATTTAATCGATGGCTCAACATGATAGACGAGTTATTGCAATGGATGCATATTGTTTTTGTGAAATGGAGATGTTGCCTTGTTATGTTTGTTGGTTGCGCACTGTGTATAACATAGATGGCTTGGGTGCTCACACTCAGAGTTACCCACAAAGTTTTGAGCACGATTGATTGCAACCCGGTGATTTGTTGATACAAGCTTGCTATCAGTACCTCGTCGGTTAGCTAGGTGGCCTAGCTTTTCAGTCACATTCTATTGGGCTTGAACAATGATGGATTTACACTTGCATGATTGAATTATTCGGCGCATGTCTTGTGTTGGGTGGTGGCTATTGTTTGTTTAATTGTCAATTCGGGTTTTGGCAATTTGATCTGGTTTTTGGGTGTCTGTCTTTATTTATCTAACGAATTTCATTGCATTCAAATGACAGACTCGATGGCAATGATATTGTGACTTCATGGCTATTTTTGGAAATATGAATTGGGGTATATTTATCGATTATAGGCAGTGGTTGATTTTGAATGGTCGCAAATAGGAAATGAGTATTGTTCGAAAATTGTTATGAAATGCAAGAAAAAGTAAATGAAAGGAACATAACCCCTTACAAATTGGGTGGAATACATATTGTCTTGTGGTGACACTGTGTTGGGTATTTGATTATGAACAAAGAACTAGTTAAATGCACATAAATTGTTATTTGGTCAAAATGAATGATGGTTGATGCACTTTTTCGCAGAATGTTTTATGGATCAATCAATTAATTTCATGAATAGTAATCGTTTTTTTTTTCCCTTCCATGATTTTCATTTTCCGCAAATTACAAATCCCCTCATCTTCCCATTTCATTTTTCCACTCCCTGTTTTAAGATTAATTACAGTAAAGAGAATTTTGGTGTTAAGGCAGTTGAAATTGACAGTGACTGGTGTGGATTACAATGATGTTCTACTGGTTTGTTTTTCAGTCGATTGTTGTTATCATTGAGCAGTAACCATGTTTTTCCCCCCTCACTATATCATATTTTCGCTCAGTACAACCCCCTCACATATCCCAGAACCCTTTTCCACCCCCTGCTCAGTGATAGACGGTAAAACAATTTGTATGGATTGGATTGCATGAGTGATATATTGTTGAGCCAAAATCCACTTCATATTTTAAAAAAGTTGTCATGTATGGTTAATTAAAAGAATGTTACTAATCAATCATGCATGTAGGAGTGAGATATTCAAATAAAGGTTGAAAACAAAGGCCTATTATGAGAAGGACTAAAAAATGGTTGCATCGCAGACATGGAAATATGGATTCTAAGTTGTTATTTATCTGTGGATTTATGACAATTGACTTCAAGGATCTTTAGACAACATGTTTTATTTTGGATATATGAGTATTATTTTAGAAATAATTCCAATTTCATAAGCTAAAATTGCCAAAAATAAATATGTTGATGGGAGACACAAGGAGGTGTGTTTTTCTTAACTAATAGTTATGTTATGATTGTTATGATTGTTATGATTGTTATGAACCAAAGGGAGTCACAAGGGGTCCCACCTACTAGTTATTGTTTATTTATGACCCTTATTATGATTATGACTTTTCCCTCCAACTAAAGTTAGTTGAGCCTTTAATTAACTTAACTAATGAGGTGGTTCAACTACTTCAACCAATTCTAATTTGTTAAAGGCAAAAGGAAAGGGAGAAACAAGAGGAGGATAGAAGCAGAAGCATGATAAGGTTTTCTCTTTGAGTTTATGTTGAGATAGTTCAGTTTCCATTCATTCATATATTCATCACAACCTAATTCTCTTTTGTGATAGCAGGGTCTTATTGTAGACAGCAATATTCAGGGTTGAATCAATTCATTCAAACACTTGTTTTTCAGAGGTGTTGATCTATCTTTGATAGTCTGTGTAGACATGTATGTTTGTGAATTAATTTTGATTGTTCCTATTGCAAGGTAGCCCAATATCAAGCCTGGTCTTCAAGAACATACCAACATTTCTTTGAACCTTTTTAACACCATTATAAGCATTGCCAATACCCGTGTTGAACTTAACCATTATTGGACAACAATTGAGCGAGATATTAGTGCTCAAGAATGATTGGAGGCTAGACATAGACAGCCTAGAAATCAGCAGTAAACCTTTGTTTCTTCAAGTTTTGGCCTTTCTTTCATGTCCTTATATTCTCGTGCTTCTAGAAGAAGAAGAGGCTTGTCACCTGAATTCAATCCTATTGTTGAAATACGAAGAAGAAACATTGTGTTATATGCCCAACAAAGTGCTCTAAGGAGAACTTTATCTGATTCATCCAGTTTGTCTATCTTTCCCTCATCTATCTTCCAAAAGATGGCATCTAGTGGTGGCTCTGGTGGCACTGGAAGCGCTTCATCTTCTCAATATTCATCATCAACAGTGATTGGTAGCTTATATAGCCACCATATCCCTGTCCAATCTACTACAAACCCCACCAAAGTCATTAAAAAGTATGGGATTTTTTAGTTCGAAGAAGATGCCACAACCACACCATGGCATGTGTCCTCTCCTCTTAACCTAACACCTTCTACTCGCCCACTTCCGAAGTTTAAGGAGCATTTGCCTAAGTTTTGGGGGAATAACACTGTCAATATAAATGAACACCTAGTGGAATTTTCTAATGCTTGTCATAACATAGGGGCTAACGACAATGACACTTGCATGCGTTTGTTTGTCAATTCCTTGGAAGGAAAGGTTGCGGCCGACTTCTTTGACCTCCCTCCTAAGATCCTGCCTACTTGGGAGGAGTTAATCTATTGGTTCTGATCCACTTATGGGCAATCCAAAAGCCCTGCCGAGAAGTTAAGGGTATACAACAATGTCACTTACAAAGATGGTGAGACCATCAGGTATTTCAACTTGTGTTTCACCAAGTTGTATAATCAAATCCTCGAACTTATCCACCCTCAGAACCAAAACACTTTCATGCATTACTACAATAATAATAATAATAATAATCTATTTTTAAGGTCACGGCCAAGCCAGCACACCAAATTTGGTGTATGAGACCCCCTTGTTTATGGGACAAGGGACCCCCCTTCGCCCAGCAATTTGACTGGTAAAGTCTACGAAGCTATACATACCCTACCCCCCTCTGGATTTGAACCTGTGACATCTTAAGAGGAAACACATGTTCTTAACCATTGTCCCACTCAGGCTGTTCTTAATGCATTGCCTTCTCCCTACCGTCATAGGCTTGAGGAAAAGGCCATCGACAATCTCATCTCCACTCTGCATACTTGCTCAGAGTATGAAGAATAGCTTGAAAGAACTGGTCTTCCCCAGGGATAATTAGTTAGACACACATGCATGTCTACTCTCTCACAGCTAGTATAAGATATGAATAACCATATGATAGCATTTGAGCGGAAGGGTGTTGTCTCCCCTCTCACCCATGGAGCTTCAACCTCCTCTGCAACTCCCTTTAGAAATCCAGTTGAAAACAATTTTCATCCTAAGGCTATCTTGCCTCGAAGCTGGTGCAACTTTTGCGAGGAGAACCACGAAGAAACCACATGTGAGGTAAGGAAGAGTGCCAAAGATAAGATCTTTGGTAAAAGACCAAAAGCTACTATTGATGTCCTAGATTTTGCAGAGCCAGAGGATGCCATGGTTGTTAATACTAGGAACAAAACCTATGCTCCCAAGGGTAAATTTAACCCTCCTCGTAGTTCTTCTAGCCCAAGCTCATCCTCAACCGCTGCTACACCCCAGGTTCCTAAAATTCCTAAAATTCAAAGAGTCACTCCCCCTCTTCCCTCTTCTAAATACAATATCTTGAATCAACTAGCCAACATCAAAGCAGATGCAACCCTCCTAGACATGGTTGTTGTCCTTGAACAACAGATGCATCTGAAACAATTCATGGAAGGAAAAGCTTATGTTGTAGCCAATATTTTCGAAGAGGTAGACGATTCTTCTGTAAATAAAGTAGGTGTACATAACTTTAGATACCCTATAAAAAAAAACCCCCTTTCTACATTTCTATAAAGATCATGGACAAAATTGCCCATTGTTGCCTCATTTATGGTGGTTCGGGCCCAAGTGTGATGTCGAAGATTATTATGGAAGAGCTAGGCTTGTCTTGTACAGACGAAAATGCCAGAAGCATGCTTTCTTATAATAGTCTACAACAAAAGACCATAGGTGAGATTAAAGATGTGACCCTAGTTTTATGCACCCATCCGGAAATAAAGACGACCCTCAATATTCAGGTGATAGATATGCTAGTAAGCAATTACTCAATCATCTTAGGAAGAGATTGGCAAGCCTCAATGGGTGGGTACTTCTCACTCAACAGAACACATTTATCTGTTCCTCAGAACGGAAAAAAAAAAATGTTATAATCCTTAGAGAAGGAAGGATATCACCCTAGATAGAGAGTGTCCTGTAGCCTTATGTAAAATATATCGAGGACTTAGGAGTGTGTTCCATCTTTGCCAAGGAAGATAATAATTCAATGGAACAAATCGATTTAGATGATGGCATGTGGCACATGCACTTTGATGGTTCATGCTCAAATGAAGGTACCAGAGCTGGCATTATCTTGATTTCTCCTATAGGAAAAATCCATAGCTTCTCTTATCGGTTGGAATTCTCTTGCACTAACAATGTCACTAAATTCGAAGCCTTGTTATTAGGCATTGAAAACGCTTATAATCTTGGTTGTGGTCACCTTTCAGTTTTTGGAGATTCCGAGCTTGTTGTGAATCTTGTGCATAAAATTTACTCTCCTAGCAACAAGTTGATGAAGTGATACACCCAAACCATTTGGGCGCTTATCTCGAACCTTTTATCTTTCAACATCACCCATGTTAAAAGGGAGTTAAACTCAATGGCCGATCGATTAGCAGTTTTTGCAGCTTCCCCTAATCAGCAACTTATGCCACACAAACCTAATTGTACCTTTCAATCCCTATATCGTCTGCATATTCTGACAATATAGAATCTTGGCAGGTCTTCCCTAATGATGAGAAAATTTGTGCTTTTATTCAAAATAAACCTTTTAAACCAAAGGAAATTATATCCATAGAAGATAACAATATTCCTAAAGGCTTGACTCCTCTGGAGAGTTCATTTTCGTCGAGTGATGTAGGCAACAAGGAGAAACAAAAGGAAGAAGATTAGAAAAGAAAGGTGGGTGAAACCATCTCATTGAACATTGGGACACCCGAGACTCCAAAGAACGTCAAAATAGGTGCCAAATGTTCAGATGAAGAGAAAGAGAAGTTTGTTAAGTTGCTTGGTGAATTTCAAGACGTTTTTGTTTAGTCTTATGAGGATCTTTGTGGTTTTGTTCCTGGCCTTATACAACATGTCATCCCCATTCAGGAAGGCATAAAGCTAGTTAGGAAAAAACAAAGACCTATCAACCCTGTGCTAGAAGCAACTATTCGAAAGGAGTTGGAAAAACTTTTGAAGGTTGGAATCATCTTTCCAGTCAAATATTCTGAATGGGTCTCAAATCTAGTTCCTGTTCGGAAAATCACTGGTCAGATCAGATTATGTGTTGATTTTTGCACATTAAACCAAGCTAGAATAAAATATCACTTCCCTCTCCCTAACATGGAAATGATTTTGCAGCAAGTTGCAGGGTCACAAATGATGTCCTTACTTGACAATTTCTCAGGTTACAATCATATCAAGGTAAAAGGGGCAGATAAATATAAAACCACTTTTATTACTCGTTGGGGTACCTTTGCTTATGAACGTATGCCTTTTGGTTTATCTAATGCATGTGCCACCTTTCAAAGAGCTATGCAATTAGCTTTTGACGATTTGATCGGTAAAATCATTCAAATTTACCTTGATGACTTAACAATATTCTCTAAAATCTGATCGGATAATTTTGGTCATTTGAGAAATGTTCTCATGCGATGTAGGAAATTTGGCATTTCTCTAAATCCCTCCAAGTCCATTTTTGGTGTTACCGAGGGCAAACTCTCGGGACACATCGTCTCTGATTCGTCCATAAGCAATGATCCTGAAAGGGTTGTTGTTATCCTTAACCTTCTCACTCCCACTTCCAAGAAATAAATTCAAGCTTTTATGGGGGTTATTAACTTTGTCCATAGGTTTGTCCCAAATTTTGTCGTGATGGTCAAACCAATTCATAATCTGCTTAAGAAAGATCATCCTTTTCCTTGGACAGACGATGTCAAAAATGCTTTTGAAGTGATTAAGAAAGCAATCTGTTTCGCACCAGTTTTGGCGAAGACGAATTTTGAGAACGAATTCACGATATATGCTAATGCTACTGAAGAGGCAGTTTCTGTTGTCCTCATACAAAACGATGACCAAGGTAATGAAAAATCAGTGGCTTACATGAGTCAAAGTTTAACTGATGATGAATTTAAATATTCTTTTATTGAGAAACATGTTTTCTCTCTTGTTAAGGCCGTTGAGAAGTTTTGCCACTACATCTTAGGTAAGCATACGTTGTTAAAGTTCCCTTTACCTGCTGTTAAGTTTCTTCTCTCATAGACTTATCTTTAAGGAAAACTTTCACATTGGCTTGCCAAAATCCAAAAACATGATTTGAATATCGTGACTTCTACCACTATCAAGGGACGTGACCTAGCCCTTCACTTGGCCTAGCATGTTGAGAATGGTGAAGAGATTGAAGAAGATAGTTCCCTTTCAACCCTCTTTTACATTGACGATCATACCCTTCCTGTGTCTGAACATCCTTGGTACAAGGATTTGGTTTATTATTTACAGAACCAAAGATGTCCAGACAACTTAGACACTCATCAAAGGAGAAGACTATGTCTTGAATCTGCAAGATATGTCATTATAGGAGGCCTTTTATTTCGAAGATCTACTGATAGTGTGTTGCTTCGTTGGGTAAACAATGAAGACGCACAAAAATTGGTTCAACAATCTCATGGTTCTTCAAACTCTGTCATTCATGTAGGAGGTCATTTTTCTGCAAAAACCACCGCTTTCAAGATTATTAGAAAAGGATATTACTGGCCTTCAATCTTTCGCGACTCTTATGTTTTTTCGAGGTCTTGTGACAAATGTCAAAAAATTGTTGGGAAGGAACACCTTTCAACCATGCCATTACAACATGTCCTGCTAGATTTTCCCTTTTCAAAGTTGGGATTGGATTTTATTGGTCCTATTAATCCTCCTTCATCAGCTGAACAAGTTTTCATTCTGACAACCACATACTATTTTACAAAATGGGCTGAAGTTGTCCCACTTAAACATTCCACCGACAATCAGGTAATTTCTTTCCTTGAAAATAATAATTTTTCCAGATTTGGTCTTCCATTGGAAATTATTATAGAAAGTGGTCCCACTTTCTTTTCTGCTAAGCTGACTCAGTTTTTAGCCAAGTTGGGGGTTGAAAATTTCACCTCATCCGCTTACTATCCCCAAGGAAACGGGCAAGCCGAGTCTACCAACAAAAATCTGGTAAGAATTGTCAAAAGGCTCATCGAAGATAAGCCTCGTCAGTGGCACACTCTCCTCACTTATGCCCTTTGGGCAGATCAAACTACCGCCAAAGTAAGCACTAGTTGTACACCTTTTCAATTGGTTTATGGTCAAGAAGCCCTCCTTCCAATAGAGCTGGAACTTTCTTCCTTAAGGTTGATGCTACAGACCGAAGAATTAAATTCTTCAGATGTTTCACAAAGAGTAAATGCATTACTAGCTTTGGAAGAGCAAAGGATGTTTGCTTTGGATAATATTAAAAGGAGACAACAAACCGTTAAGAAATATTTCAATAAGAGTGTCAAAATTGTCAAGTTTAGGGTCAATGAAAAAGTTTTGCTATGGGTTTCGGCTCACACTGATAGGGGAAGCCGTTCAAAATTTCAAAAATTATGGTTGGGTCTTTTCAAGATCGCTTTCGTCTTAGGTACCAATTCTTACATTCTAAAAGACTTACAGGAGCGATTGTCTTCCTACAACACTAACGGTTCTCACTTAAAGCATTATGTGGAACCAACTTGAAAAGCTCTAAAGTTGTCTGGATTTCCTGTATTTTAGAATTCTAGCTCTCTTCTTAGGTTTTCGTTCCTTTTTGCTTGCAGTAATTGGTTTTTGTTTTAAGCATTTTCTACTGCCTTTACTTTTTTGTCACTTTATTTCTATTATTTTAATATTTTGCAAGTTTATTCTGTTGGGCTTTGTTTCTGGTCATTTTTTAGTTTCAGTAGGCATTAAGATGTTGGATCATATTTGCCACAGTGACACTCCTGCAAGCGTTGTTAGTCAATAACAAACAGGCTTACACAGTTGTTATGATGTCTTCTCTGACGAACCCTTGAAATTGTTATATATTTCCACTGTTGTCTTATAAAGAATTGGTTATCTCCCGCTTCTTCTCGCCATTTCTTCATCCATTGAGAGTTTAAGAACAAATCTAGAAATTTTTAAAAGTTAAAGAGTAGATCTTGGTCGATGGATTATGCATACAGTGGTAAAACCCCTCATACTTAACATTTCTGATAAGTTATTCCCAAATTCCCGGTCATTTTCCCATTAAATCCACTCGCTTCCCCCTATTGCATAATCTTCCTAGTTATATTTTATTGACCTGTTTCTCCTGGTCTGTGAAACCATGAGTTATGAGTTCTAAATCTGTTCAAACAAATTTTCCTGTGGACTCACCAGTTTGTTGACGATTAAATTCGCAATGAGCTTTGGCCCGCAAAGTGTTGCTAAAGCCTATTATTATAAAAGCTAAATGATACTAGTAGGTGGGACGCCCTTGTAGATTGGAGATCATGTCTGATGTTTATTAGATCTTATGTTACTATTCAATACTACTTTGGATGGTTGATGATATCTTGTTTTATTGGATAATGGATCAAGCATGTTATGCAGGGCTCCCTTGATGTTCCAAGATCAAGTAACACAGAATTTATCATGGTTATCATCGTTGACTGTTCTTGTGACACCTGCAACAGACACATGTTAGTAATAACAAAGGAAAAGAAACTAAAAGAAGAAATTGTCCTATGCTAACATGCTATACTATGTGCATTAAAAAGGGTTGTGGCAAATCCGAGATAACACAGGATATCCATACGAGTTGTCAAGATTGTATATAGCATGGTTGGTATGTGTTTATACATAATAGAGGTGGTGATATGCGATATGAGTGGCGCTCTTGGAAATTAAAGGTTGTTGATTCAAGGTGGATGGTTGGTTTGATTAGTAGTTGGTGTGTACTAATGAATTGAATGAACTCGCAGTAGGTAAGTGACGTGCATTCACTGCACATCACCTTACCCCTACCGTTGGACATTGCCCTAGTCAAGCCATCTCCCAAATATTATTGTTGTGGTTATGCTCTGATTTTTCAGCAATGAGGAACTGCTCGACCAACTTGCATTTTAAGATATTTGATTACAGGTATGTTCTTTTTTTAGCCCTTCATGAGTCTACTCTAGTTATGAAATGGATTGGCTCAAGTGTATCATCTGTGCTTTCCTTAAATATTGTGACTGTGTAAAATGGTGTTTGTGATGAAACGTTGATGATTCTCTTTGAAATGGTGTTGAATTCATAGCATTATCGGTTATCCTGGGCGTTAGCAGTCACAAGAGATTTATGTTACCCTTACTGGTTTACTTAGAAGATCTGTGTTGGTCTTTGTGGGCTATTTTCACACTTTCGCATTGATGTATCCAGTCTGTGGGTTTTTATGGGGTTGAATGACTGAAGCATTCATGTCACCATGCATTGTACATGTGAGCAGTTGATTGTTCTCACCACTAGAGGTCACGAAGTTAGTTTCATGTTCTTACTCGGCCCTGTCTTCACCTATGTGTGGTAGTTGTTGATCGAAGGGCATGAGGGTTATAACCTACGTGAAGATAACACTGCCACGCCAAGTTAAATCCTAACCTCTTGTTATAGCCCCTGTCATGGAATTGGTTCCTGTCCACAAACGAAGCATAACCCTCTTTGGGTGTACACCTTTGGCCTCAAAGTTTTCACTATTACAAGAAGTCGGCTCTGTTCCTCCTAGGATGGCTACCGAGCAAACCCTTAACAATCCAGTCTCGGGTTTCATAAGAAGACTATTGGGTCTATCAAGTTGTTTTGGGTTATTGTGGATTGAATGTATGATCGACTACTTTGGATACAGACTCGCCTAGTTGGGCATATGGTAGTTGTATTGGTTTGGAACTTGGTTACTGCCTTTGTGATAATGATGATAAACCCTACATTGTCAAATTGCACTTTCAAAGTGTATAGTCACCCTCCTTATGCTAATAACTCATTTTTGTTAATGAAGAAGGCCTCTTCCTAGATTCGATTTGATGCGTGGGAGTGCATGGTGTTTTTGCAAATGATTTAATGGGCATGGTAACTGTGTTTTTTTTTGGGGGCGAATGACTATTGAGCTGGATCACTGTAGAGAATTTTTCCACTGCATTTTTATATTTGTTCAACTATGTAACCTGGGTTTTCACAACATAGTCGATTACAGTGTGATTAGATCACAACGATATTGTATTTAATCGATGGCTCGGCATGATAGACGAGTTATTGCAATGGCTTCATATCATTTTTGTGAAATGGAGATGTTGCCTCATTGTGTTTGTTGGTTGCGCACTGTGTATAACATAGATGGCTTGGGTGCTCACACTCAGAGTTAGCCACAGAGTTTTGAGCACGATTGGTTGCAACCCGATCATTTGTTGATACAGGCTTGATGTCAGTACCTTGTCGGTTGGTTGGGTGGCCTAGTTTTTCAGTCACATTCGATTAGGCTTGCATAGTGATGGATTTACACTTGCATGATTGAATTATTCGGTGCATGTGTTGTGTTGGGTGGTGGCTATTGTATGTTTAATTGTCAATTCGGATTTTGGCAATTTGATCTGGTTTTTGGGTGTCTGTCCTTATTTATCTAACGAAGGTCATTGCATTCAAATGACAGACCCGATGGAAATGATACTGTGACTTCATGGTTATTTTTGGAAATATGAATTAGGGTATATTTGTTGATTATAGGCAGTGGTGGATTTTGAATGGTCGCAGATAGGAAATGAGTATTGTTTGAAAATTGTTATGAAATGCAAGGAAAAGTAAATGAAAGGAACATAACCCCTTACAAATTGGGTGGAATACATATTGTCTTGTGGTGACATTGTGTTGGGTATTTGATTATGAACAGAGAACTAGTTAAATGCACAAAAATTGTTATTTGGTCAAAATGAATGATTGTTGGTGCACTTTTTCGCAGAATGTTTTATGGATCACTCAATTAATTTCATGAACAATAATCGTTTTTTTTTTCCCGTCCATGATTTTCATTTTCCGCAGATTACAAATCCCCTCATCTTCCCATTTCATTTTTCCACTCCTTGTTCTGAGATTAATTATAATAAAGAGAATTTTGGTGTTAAGGCAGTTGAAATTGACCGTAACTGGTGTGGATTACAATGATGTTCTATTGGTTTTCTTTTCAGTCGATTGTTGTTATCATTGAGCGGTAATCGTGATTTTTCCCCCTCACTATATCATATTTTCATTCAATACAACCCCCTCACATATCCCAGAACCCTTTTCCACCCCCTGCTCAGTGATAAACGGTAAAACAAATTGTATGGATTGGATTGCATGAGTCTGATATATTGTTGAGCCAAAATCCACTTCATATTTTAAAAGAGTTGTCATGTATGGTTAATTAAAAGAATGTTACTAATCAATCATGCATGCACAAGTGATCTATTCAAATAAAGGCTAAGAACAGAGGCCTATTACGAGAAGGAATAAAAAATGGTTGCATCGCGGAGAGGGAAATATGGATTCTAAGTTGTTATTTATCTGTGGATTTATGACAATTGACTTCAGGGATATTTAGACAACATGTTTTATTTTGGATATATGAGTATTATTTTTTAAATAATTTCAATTTCATCAGCTCAAATTGCCAAAAATAAATATGTTGATGGGAGACACAAGGAGGTGTGTTTTGCTTAACTAATGGTTATGTTATGATTGTTATGATCATTATGAACTGAAGGGAGTCACAAGGGGTCCCACCTACTAGTTATTATTTATTTATGACCCTTATTATGATTATGACTTTTCCCTCTAACTAAAGTTAGTTGAGTCTTTAATTAACTTAACTAATGAGTTGGTTCAACTACTTTAACCAATTCTAATTTGTTAAAAGCAAAAGGAAATGGAGGAACAAGAGGAGGATAGAAGCAGAAGCATGCTAACGTTTTCTCTTTGAGTTTATGTTGAGATAGTTCAATTTTCATTCATTCATATATTCATCATAGCCTAATTCTCTTTTGTGATAGCAGGGTCTTATTGTAGACCGCAATATTCAGGGCTGAATCAAATCATTCAGACACTTGTTTTTCAAAGGTGTTGATCTATCTTTGATAGTCTACGTAGACTTGTCTATTTGTGAATTAATTTTCATGACTGATAAAGGCTATTATGCAGAGTAAAGTGGGCAGCAACCTGTGGCAAGTTGATCCATCTTTTAGAGTTCAGTTTTAGTTTTCTGTCAGAGGTCCTTTTGTATGTTCCATCGGGGATGTCTAAGTTTGACTTTGGTCCCAGATTTCTGTATGAGATTTTGTAAAGAAAATGACTCTTTGGTGAACTGGAATGAAATAAAGGATTGCTTTATGTCTCAACTGTCTTGATTATCATATTGGTGTCCTTACTTTTGTTCTTATATTTATTCCAACAACTGTTAAATTCAGCAAATTACATAAAAATTGAATTTCCAACAAGCTTTTTTGCTGATAAAAGACTAGCCTAAGCACTCATAATTAATACTTGTGAGTTAGGATGTTATTTTTGTTGGCTATAAACATAGGGTGATATTCATGTCTACTTTTCTTTAGCCAAGTAAAGTCTGAAAAATGCTTGAGTAAGATGAATTCATATATTTTCCTCAACACACTGGAAGCAGCTATTCGAAAGGAGTTGGAAAAACTCTTGAAGGCTGGGATCATCTTTTTGGTTAAGTATTCAGAATGGGTTTCTAATTTGGTTCCCGTTCGAAAAACAACTGGTCAAATTAGATTATGCGTAGATTTTCGCGCATTGAATCGGGCTAGTATAAAAGATCACTTTCCTCTCCCTAATATGGAAATGATTTTGCAACAAGTTGCAGGGTCACAGATGATGTCCTTACTTGACGATTTCTCTCGTTACAATCAAATCAAGGTAAAAAGGGCAGATACATATAAAACCACTTTTATTACTTGTTGGGGTACTTTTGCTTATGAACGTATGCCTTTCGGCTTGTCTAATGCAGGTGCCACTTTTCAAAGGGCTATGCAAATAGATTTTGACAATTTGATCGGCAAGATTATTCAGATCTATCTTGATGACTTAACTCTGTACTCCAAAAACTGATCAGATCGTTTTGGTCATCTTAAAAGAGTTCTCATGCGATGCAGAAAATTTGGCATTTCTCTAAATCCTTCTAAGTCTATTTCCGGCGTTACCAAGGGCAAGCTCCTTGGACACATTGTCTCTGATTCAGGAATAAGTATTGATCCTGAAAGGATTGTTGCTATCCTAAATCTGCCTGCTCCAACTTCCAAGAAGGAGGTTCAAGCTTTTATGGGAGTCATTAACTTTGTTTGTAGGTTTGTTCCTGATTTTGTTGTAATGGTCAAGCCAATCCATAATCTACTTAAGCAAGATCATTCCTTTTCTTGGACAGATGATGTCGAAAATGCTTTTATAGGGATCAAGAAGGCAATCATTTCCACATTGATTCTGGCGAAGCTGGATTTTGAGAAAGAATTTATGATATATACTAATGCCACAGAGGAAGCAGTTTCTGTTATCCTCATGCAAGGTGATGAACAAGGTAACGAAAAACCAGTGGCTTACATGAGTCAAAGCTTGTCTGATGATGAGTTTAAATATTATTTTATTGCAAAACATGCTTTCGCTCTTTTTATAGTTGTTGAAAAAATTCACCACTTCATCTTAGGTAAGCATACGTTGGTAAAAGTCTCTTTACCCATTGTCAAGTTGTTGCTCTCACATACTTATCTTTTGGGGAAGCTTGCAAATTGGCTTGCCAAGATCCAGGAGCATGATTTAACTATCGTGACTTCTACCACCATCAAGGGACGTGACTTAGCCCTTCACTTAGCTTAGCATGCTGAAACTAGTGAAGAAATTGATGAACAAGCTAGTTCTCTATCAGGATTGTTCTACATTGATAATCAAATCCTTCCTGTGTATGAACATCCTTGGTACAAGAATTTGGTTTACTATTTGAAAAATCAAAGATGTCCAAATAACTTAGACACTCGTAAAAAAAGAAGGCTCTGTCTCGAATCTGCTAGATACGTCATTATAGGAGACTTCTTGTTTAGAAGATTTGTTGATGGTATGTTTCTTGGTTGTGTAGACAATGGGGAAGTACATAAACTGTTGCAAGAAACTCATGGTTCTTCAAATTATGTTATTCATGTAGGAGGTTGTTTTTCTGCTAAAACCATTGCTTTTTATATCATCAGAAAAGGATACCATTGGCCTTCAATCTTTCATGATTCTTATGTTTTTTTGAGATCTTGTGACAAGTGCCAGAAATTTGTTGGGGAAGAACGCCTTTCAGCCATGTCGTTGCAACTTGTCCTCCAGGACTTTCCTTTTTCAAAGTGGGGATTGGACTTTATTGGTCCTATTAATCCTCCGGATTTTGCAGGACAAGTCTTTATCTTGACAGCCACAGACTATTTTACAAAATGGGTTGAAGTTGTCCCACTTAAACATTCAACAGATGATCAGGTGATTTCTTTCCTTGAAAATAATATTTTTCCCAGATTTGGTCTTCCTTTGGAAATTATTACAGACAATAGTCTCGCTTTTATTTTTGCTAAGCTGACCCAATTTTTAGCTAAGTTGGGGGTTAAACACTTTACCTCATCAACTTATTACCTCCAAGGAAATGGGCAGGCCAAGTCTACCAAAAAGAATCTAGTGAGAATTGTCAAAAGGCTCCTCGAAGATAAGCCTCGTCAATGGCACACTCTCCTCACTTACGCCCTTTGGGCAGATCGAACTACCACAAAGGTGAGCATTGATTGCACTCCTTTCCATCTTTTTTATGGTCAAGAAGTCATTCTACCTACTGAGTTGGAACTTTCTTCCTTAAGGTTAGTGTTACAAATCGAAGAATTAAATTATTATGATGTTTCGCAAAGGATGATTACACTCTTGGCTTTAGAGGCGCAAAGGACGTTTGCCTTGGGTAATAAAAAGAAACGACAATAGACTGTTAAAAAATATTTCAACAAGAGTGTCAAAACTGTCTAATTTAAATTCAATGAGAAAGTATTGTTGTGGGATTCAGCTCATGCTGATAGGGGAAGACATTCAGAGTTTCAAAAATTATGGTTGGGTCCTTTAAAGATCTCCTTTGTCTTGGGTGCAAACTCTTACATTCTAAAGGATTTACAACAGGGATTGTTTTCCTACAGCACTAATTGTTTTCACTTAAAACATTATGTGGAACCAACCTAAAGAGTTTAACGTTGTTTGGATTGTTCTGTATTTTAGTAGTTTTCAATTCTGCTTTCATTTTAGTAGTTTTCATTTATGTTGTTTCATTTCTGTCATTTAATTTCTTCTTGCATTTTAGTAGTTTTCATTTCTAATAGTTTCCTTTTTATCATTTAATTTATGCTTGCTCCAATTTTGGTGTTTCATTTATGTTATGACATTCCTTCCTTTTTGTTCTTTTGATTTCAAGTTTTGTCAAAAATAAAATGTTGGATCAGTTTTTCCACAACGACACTCCTGCAAAGTATTTTTAAACAATAACAATCAAGCTTACACGACTGTTATGATGTTCCCCCTAAGGCATCTTTGAATTTGTTATCTGCTTTCACTATTGTTTTATGAGATAGTTGGATGCATCCCGCTTCCACTTTCCATTTCTTCATCCATTTTGAGATTCAAAAGAGCAAGTTCAGAAAATTTTTCTCCTTGAAGTCAAGAGCAAATTTTAGTTGAATGATTATGCTTACAAGGATCAACCTCTCATACTTAACACTTTCCATGAGTTATTCCCAAATTCCCTGTCATTTTTCCATTAAATCCGCTCACTTCCCCCTGTTGCATAATCATTATGATTTATATCTTCTTGATATGATGTTACTTGGTCTGCGAAACTAGACACTTTGAGTTCTTAATATGTTGGAAAAATATTTCCTTGTGGAGTCCCCAATTTGTTGATGATTAAAGTCGCAACGAGGAATTTTGTTCGCAAAGTATTGTTAAAGCCCTATTATTTAAACTATGTTAATAATATAATATTAGTAGGTGGGACCCCCTTGTAGACTGGAGGCTCAAAGATAGACATATCACACATATTTATGCTATTGTTTTGACATTGCTTACACCGTCCTACATGGTTGACAATGCAATCTTGGTTTCATTTTGACATAGTAGCAGGTGGATGATGCATTTTATGGGATGCTTCTGCAATTCAAGACATTATTTTTTATGTTGTGATGGGCATGTATTTACAGTTGCTATGATTTAACCATGTCACAACTCATCGTGATCGACTACCTGGCCACATATATATAAGAAATATGTTAGTGATAACATAACCAAAACAAAGAAACAAAACTTATGAAAAAAAAACAAAAGGGAAAGGATCTATGTTTGAGCTATGTTAAGGATTATATGCAAATGGAAAGTAAAAGATGTTAGTGTTAGTCCTAACTATTATATGGTTGGTTAGTGGCTATGTGATTTTCATTTGATTTATTTTGGGCGCATATAACATTGCAATACATATGATATGGCATAGAACTTGGGAAAGGTTAACGTGTGATGTTTGGGGGGCGCATTGGGCAAGGAATATCGTCGCAGATTTCAATTGTTTAGGAATTGAATACATGGTTAAATGAATTGGTGAATGTTTGGTTGCCTTGTATTTTGGAATTGAATAGGATACAAGATGTAAGCGACGTGCAGTAAATGCACTTCATTCCATCCTCCCCCCATCGCATGTCACCCTAGCATTGTTCCTTGTTGCATTTTCGGTATGTTGGTGGTTAAGCTCTGCATTTCAAGCTCTCGGGAAGAAGAAAGCTCGGCCAGCTTGCCCTTTTAAGCTCTTTGTTATAGGTATGGTTCTTTTTCACTCCATCCATGAATTATGCTCTATGTACGAACAAACAATGGCTCAGTAATGCTTGGGTTTGCATGTTCCTAAGTGTTTCAACCGTGTAAATATGTGATATTTCACTCTGTGATGATTGTAATTGTTTCGGAATGCAAGCAAAAGAATTGTTTTTTTTTTTAAGTTGTGCATTCATTGGTTTCTCTGTCAGTTTCAAATCGTGATGGGTCTCTGTGGATATTAAGTGAATGTGGCATTATCACTCCGTATTAATGGTGGAGGGTTTCGCTCTGTGTATTATTTCCGGTTGTTCCCTCACAGTCATGAGTGTAACCCTATATAATCGCATTAGGATTGTCATTCGATTACTGTGTATTTTCTTCACACCAGATTCATGGTCGTGGGCTCATTCTCATTGTCCTTTCACAAGGTATTCCAAGATCCAATCTTGGGGTGGCCATAACATTAATATGTACTGTATCGTTGTGGATTATGCTAGTTACATATCGGCGTTATAATATGTGCACCCTCACTGATATTGTTGTCAAATGGTTCGGCTCTTAAGGAAGTGAACATAGAGGTTATATATATGTGTGTTCTTTGAATAACTATCACAGTTTAGTTAACTTCACCCTCCTCTGAAAGCATAAAACGCACTATGTGCACTGGTTTTTTCTACCCTAACCGTCATTGCTTTCCTCGGTGGCTAACTATTGGTTCCATTGCCCAGGCTGGGAGTAATAAGGAGACCATGTGGCTTACTACTCTGTCTATATCGAAAGGTATTTTACCTATGGGTGATATGTCTTTGAATACCTCCAGTTCTCTATGTTATTGTTAAAGGAGCACGCTCTTGATTGTCCCCTTGTATTGGTTTTCGACATATCATGATTTTAATCTCCAACTGTTCTTTCTCCCTCGGGCATCTTCTTGGTTGTCAAATTTGGTTTATCAGTGGAATGGTGAAGGAGTTTTTCGTTGAGTCCCTATCTCGTCTTTTTATGATCAAATTGGTTGAAGAGTTGCAAATTGGGAACGAGTAATTATATACAATCAAGGGTTGTTATCTTTTTGTTTTCACTCCATTCACAGTGTTCTTACAGCGTGGTCTTAATTGCAAATTGAAAACGCATGTGGTTTTCCTAAGCTTGATCAGGGTTATAGCTATTTGTGGAAATGGTGACGATGTGTAATTGGTTATGTTCACCTTGCATATATTATTGAATCATCGTGCATATTATAAATGGTTATATCGACAGTAATGAGGCTCAGGTTTTATGTTGATTGTGGTTTCATTGCAAAATCTTATTGGTTGACATGATGAAGACTGTGTGTAATCGGGCATGTTTTGGAAGTTTGTTCGTATTTAAAAAAGGGACCTATGCATTTTTTTAAATTGGGCAACGATTTTAAATTGGAAGACAGTGGATGTTTTTATGGGATAGAGGTTGAACATATTGCTGTGTGTTTTTTTTTTTTTAAAGGAAGGCAAAGAAATAAAAGATCAACGTTTTCTTAACAGGACTGTTGAAATGGAAGGTTTGTTTCGATTATGAGTATGATTGCACATAATTGAGAAATTTTGGGATATTTAAATGTTGGAACAACGAACAGTTTTGATACACAGTAATTGTTGGTATGGTGTTGGTATTTTTAGATTGATTTTAGTACAAAGTTATGATTATTGATTACTTAATTTATTTTATGAATGATATCCATTAAACTTCCCTGTCATTCGCTCACTTTTTCGCACATTACAAATCTCCTCATATTCCCAGATTCACTTCGCATGCCTTGTTCTTAAAATTAAATTATAATTAAATGAAAAAATTGTATTATAGAAATTGAAGGATGACACAGAGATGAGTTACAGTTGATATATTTTGTTATTACAACACAGTTGATTGTTTGATGATTTGTTGAGCAGTAACCATTATCTATTCCCTTTCATTTTATCACTTTTCACTCAATACAACCCCTCAGATATCCCAGAACCCTTATTCACCCCCTGCTCATTAACAAGTATTAAATGATTTTTATGGATTAGATTGCATGAGTCTAATGTGGTGTTGAGCCAAAATTTGTTTCGTATTTAAAGAGATAGCATGTATGGTTTGTTTAAAGAAGCTAGTTGCTAATAAACGCTACATACAGAAATGATCTTCTTCAGTAGAGGAAGCCATGGTCGAAATAACAAAGGAAGAGGAAATTGGAATAGGGGCCCTAGAAGGCCAAGGTTTTCGATACATTTTGATGCAGATCCACAAGAGTTGAACCAGCTTTTCCAAGTTGGATTTTTCAACTGGATTGGACAAGGGGTAGTCCAACCTCGGCCAAGAAGGCCTCCCTTCCAACCCCAACATGTCCCTGGTATCCCAATTCCCCCGCATGTCTCATTACAACCTGAATTCCCTGAAAATGATGAGTGTCAGGAGATTGCTCATCCAACAGTCTCCCAACATGGTGGTTGGCCCAATTTATCTTTACCTACTCCTCCTCCACCGGTTAACCCAATTGTCCAAGTTGCCCCTGCTCACTCACTTGTACAATCTTCCCATGCAAGCAAGAGGCTCACAACCAAAGCCCATCATGCACTTGATAAAGGGAGACAACAACAACAAAGGGAAAATTTCCTCCCAAAGTGGAAAATATGGGTTTTGAGTATATTTATTTATTGATTGTTGACAACAGTTGATTGTTGAAGTTTTGGACAACACACTCTTTTTGGATATTATATTTTTTGGACATGGTTTAAAATATCATTGATATTAATTTTCAAATTATGAGAATGATGATGGGAGCCACAAGGAGGGATGTGTTTGATGTATTGACTTGTTTTGTTTTGTTTTGTTAAGAAACTAAAGGGAGTCACAAGGGGTCCCACCTATTAGCTATTATTTATTAAAGACCCTTATTATTATATTAATTCTTCCCCTAAACTAAAAGTTAGTTGAGTTTTAGTTACCTTAACTAAAAGAGGTAGTTTAACTACTTCAAATAATTTTCCTTGCTTAAAGGCAAAATAGAAGGAGGAACAAAGGAGAAATCATACTAAGGTCTGCTCTTGAGTTTTATTGAGATAGTTCAATTTTCATTCATTCTTTAATTCATTGAAAGCCTAATTCTCTTTTATGACAACGGGGTCCTATTGTAGACATCAAGATTCAATGTTGAATTACATCATTCAAACACTTGTTTTTCAGAGGTGTTGATCTATCTTTGATAGTCTGTGTATACTTGTTTGTTTATGAATTAAATTTCATGACTGATAAAGGATATTGTACAGAGTCGAGTGGGCAGAAATATGTGGCAAGCTAATCCAGCTTTTAAAGTTCAGTTTTTTTACTTTCTGTCAGAAGTCCTTTTGTATGGTTTTCATCAGGGACATCTAAGTTTGACTTTGGTCCAAACTTCCTCAAAGATTTTTGTAAAGGGAATGATTCTTTTGATTCATTGGAATGAAATAAGCAATTTCTATTCTGTCTCATATGTGTTAAATATTGACTTGGTATTTTTGCTTTTGTCTCCACATTTACTTTTGCATCTTTATATTCAGAAAATTACACACAATGTTGAATTTTACAACAATCTTTTATTTATAAAAAATCATCCTAAGCCCTTGTAACCAATACTTGTGTATTAGGAAACAATTTTTGTGTCTATAAACATTGGGTGATATTCATGTCTATCTCGCCTTAGCCAAGCAAGATTTGAAAATGCTTGAGTAAGAGAATTTCATATCTTTTCCTCAACAAGGGAGAGGATTAAACCATGTGGATATCAGTGGCCACCCACCTGTTACAAATTCCACTTGGCTCATCTTGACAGTTTTTAGTTCAACACATTTTTCTATAATGGTAGCATCTCTTTGTAATTGTGGGTTATGCACTTCCAGGGTTGTCTTGAAGCCCTACACAACATCCAGGTGGATTTTGGTGGTTTCCTACCTATTCCAACTAGCTTATTTTGATAGTTTTCATGTAAGTACATCTTTTTGTACTTCTGAGGCCGTTTTGAGGCCCTAAACAACATTTTTTAGTCTTACCATAGTCAAAATTTTGATTATGTCTAATTTTTATGGAATAATGTGTACTTCTCGAAAATACCTTTCCAATGGGCTATCACATGCCTAAAATAGAGATCGTATGCAAAAGTTACAACCCTAGGAAGTTGATGTACTAACTTACCCCAACGGAGCCCACATAACTTTTGGTGCTTCATCTCCTAGGGTTAGGTTTTTGGATGTCAAGGGTTTTGGCGTTCATTTTTATTGTAAAAAGGCCTTCAAAGCCTCATTGTACCGATATTCTTACAAACGAGTGTAGCTGTCACATCTCTTCTCAGAGATAACCTCCCACCATTCTAGCGAGTTTATTCACTCTGTATTTTTACAGTCTCTGTACATTTCTTTCATTAATAGAAATCATGAATTGTTGTATTTCTCTGTTCCTCGCAATATTTATGTGTATTTCATTGTAATATCTCTGCTTTCATTTCGTTCTGATAATAATCCAGATCAACATGATAGCTCGTTGGAAAGGTATTGATGAGGAGCTTCATTTAAAGGGCTCAAATTAGAGCGTTTGGCTATCATCGAGGTGCCCGATCGTGAAAAGATGTCATTTGGGCCTTCAAAATGGCCCCGGAAGTTTGGAAACCGAAAAACTGCTAAGCATAGTAAGTTGCCAAAAAATTGTTTTGAGCCAATTTGAAAAGGTGGGTGGCCACCGATATCCTCCTGGATAAATCTACCCCCCTTAGGAAGCAATGTTCTCCATTGCGTTGGGTGCCCCCATCAGATGAGGAAATTTATGTTGAATTTGGCCCTAGGTGAGCCACTTGCCTTGGTGCAGGAGTTGCCCTGCTTTAACAACCCAATAAAGGTGGATCCTCTGCTAGCGAGTGCCCTTGACTTGTTTTTCCATGATGTAATCAATGGATTCCTATTCCATGCAGTCAGGGTTGAGCTCTGTTGGTTTCAATTGTTCTGTTATCTCTTACATGTCCAATAATGGTGGAAAATAAGGCCAAAGAAGGTCCACATTGAACATTGGGTGCAATCCAAGGAAGGGGCGAAGGTTGAGCTCGAAAGCATTGTCACCCATAGCCTTGGAGATGGTGTAAGGTCCATAACAGAGTGGATGAAGCTTCTGATGAGGCCTTGTAAGGTGTTGTTTATGCAAGTGCAACCAAACTTTATCTCCTACCTGAAACTTGTGTGGCACTCAGTGTTGATCATGGCGTTGCTTGTACTTGGCATTGGACTTCTGTAAAATATCCTGAACCTGTTGGTGGATGTACTGGATCCGCCCAATGAATCGGGTGGCTTTGTTAGCTCAAGTTGGAGCATGCGACGAGTCTGTTTGGGTGGCCGCAAGGGGTAGTGCAACGTCCATGGGACCTAATGGTTGAAATCCCAACCCCATCTGAAAGGGGATATGGTCGGTTGAGCTATGTATGGCTATGTTGTAGCTGTGTTGAACATAGGGAAGACTCTCATCCCAGGTGTGGGAGTGCTTGGAATTGTACATGTGCAGGATGTGCACGATCATCTGGTTGACGACCTCATTTTCGCCATCCATCTGGGGGTGGAAGGCAGTGGACTTGGTGAGCTTGGTGTCCAACAGTGACCAGAGGCTCAACTAGAATGTGTTGAGGAATCAATTGTCTTGATCTAAGATAATGGTTTATGGGATACTAAAGTGTACCCACACTCATTCAAAGAAGAGCTTGGTAGTGACCTATGTTGTGATTATCTTCTTACAGGCGGCCAAAATCGCCATCTTGGAAAAACAATCAACAACCACAAAAACACGGTCATTTCCCCGCTTTATGGACGAAAGTCTCGACATGTAGTCCATTTAGATGGATTCCGAGGGCCTGTTAGGAGTAGGCAGAGGAGTGTACAGGCCTTGTTTCGTAGTGGTCGGTTTTGCAATAACGCAGGCAATGGAGGACTGAATATACTTGATAACATCCAGACGAAGTTTTGGACAGTATAAATGTCATTGTACCACTGCCACTGTCTTTTCCACGCCAAATTTTCCTGCCACCCAACTGTAGTGGGAGTCCCAAATCAACTTCATTCTCTCACTTGATGGAACGCAGAGATGGCCTAGATGGCACAACAACCCATCTTGAAGATGGAAATTAGTGATAGTTGTGTTTGTGCCCAACGTTTGGTAGGTGTTGGCGAAGTCAGGATCTGCCTCATAGAGGTGGGGCCATCTAGAGGTCTCGTGGCTGCAAGAATCTAACACTGTGGTGAGTGTCACGACTGGAGGTCAACTGAGGCAATCAGCGACTCGGTTGGTACTTCTTGTTTTATACTTGATGTTTGTAGATTTTAACCTTGTACAATATCTACTGCAAACAAATATTCAGTAAAAGAATAGAAAAGACACAATGACAATTATAAACATTACACAGAGATTTTTCCCCTGGAAACCCAAACCAGGAAAACCAACATATTCTATATTCATTCATATGTGATACATTGTTTACAATACAATATACATATAGGAGCCAGCGACATCCAAAACCCTAACCCAATGACCTGGATTAGTCCACAACCCTAATTCCTTAACCGGAAATAGAAAACCATCAACAAAAACCATGTGCTGAAAAACCACCAAAATATGTGACACGTTTCCCAAGGCACATGACATGTTTCCTGAGGTAAAAACGTGCAAAGAATATAACACATACCCAACAATGTTGAGGTGGAATTGTTGCAAATATGTGGACCACTTTTGTTGGCGGTCATTCTGCAATTCTTCGCGTGTCTGCATGAATTCCAACAACTTATGATCAATCTGGATGATTGTCTCCTTTCCGAGAATACAATGCCTCCACTGGCGACAGGCTTGCAAAATGGAGTACATTTCTTTGTCATAAGTAGGGTACTTACGGATGACATCTGATAGTGTCTCACTATGATAGGCCACGGGGTGGTTGTGTTGAGTGATGATTGCGCCCACATCATAGTCTGAAGCATATGTCTTGATCTCAAAAGGTTATTGCAGGTTAGGTAATGAAAGCACAGGGGATAAACACAAGTGTTTCTTTAGATCATCGAACACTTTCTGTTGGGACAAGCCCCACACAATTTTTTCCTTACCACCACCCCTAGTTATCTGGCTGAGGGCCCATGCAATATGGGAGAATCCCAACACGAACCTGGTCATGGTTGGGGCTGGTCAATCATGGATGACTTGGATCTTGGTTGGATCAACATGCACACCATGTGCATCAACAATGCATCCTAGGTATTTGACGATGTCCATGCCGAAGGAGCATTTTTCCAAGTTCGCATATAGCTTGTGTTGCCACAAAGTGTGCATAACCCGTTGAATATGCTGCGAGTGTTTTGCCCAAGTCTTGTTGTAGATGAGGATGTCATCGAGAGATACCACCACAAAATAATTAGCGAAAGGTCGCAAGATATCATCCAACGTCCTCATGAAAGTTGCTCGGGCATTTGTCAAACCAAAGGGCATGACCAGCCATTCAAAAAGACCTTCTTTTGACTTGAAGGCAGTTTTCCATACATCTTTTTGTTCTATTGGGACCTGATGGTAGCCAGACTTCAGATGAATCTTACTGAAATATTTGGCCCCCTTGAGCTGATCAAGGAGATCGTCGATTCAGGGAATCGTGTACTGGTTCCTTACTGTGATTTTATTTAGGGCCCGATAATCAACGCAGAGTCGCCAAGTCCCATCTTTCTTCTACACCAGCATAATTGGGCTTCAACAAGGTGATGAGTTGGGTCGGATGTGCCCCTTATGGAGCAGTTCTTGGATCTGATGCTTGATCTCCTCATTTTCTAGTAGACAACGACGATAGACTAGTTCATTGGGATGCTTGACCTGACAATGCAGAGGTACCCTAGTAGGTGATGAGAAGATGTCTTTGTATTCTTTGAATGGCTTGATGTCGTAAGACATGTGGCACTGTTGGTTGACACAAAGATCGTTCCCTTGACGAATCCATCTGATGGTGTAGGGATGGAGGTGCGGCATTGTCAACAAGGCTAGCCACTTGACAAGCTCTGTTGAGATGAGGTTCTTCTGGATACTACTATCAACGATTAAGTGCAGGGACATGCCTTTCACCCACATCTGTGTATGAAAGAGGCACTCGCCTTCCTCTGGCTCATCAGGTTCATCGGGCTGGATCTTGGTGGTAGCAACATTGGCACTGGTTTCCGCGTCAATGATCTATCTCCCATTTTCTAGTTCCGACTCACATTCGGAACGCACATCTGATTCAGAAGATTTTACCTTAGCCACCAATGACTGTTTTGAGCAACAATCAACAGTGTTATGATAGGGGCTCTTATGGAATTCACACCACTTCCCGATATATTTCTTCATCTTCCCATTCTCCTTCTTTGCTTGTGGATTGGAATGGTAGTCCTAAGGTTTCCCATCTTTGCTTTGTCCTTTGTTATGCAAGTTGAGGCTGCCCTTTCTATGCTTCTACTGTAAGGGATTCCTAGACCCAAACTGTCATGTCTTTTGTTTAAGCTTCTACTCAATTTTAATGGCATATCGATATGTCGTACCCAAGGATGAAATGTCCAAAAACTCCATTTCTATTTGGATGTATCTATGGAGACCACCGCGGTACTTGAGCACCATATGTCGGAGACATTGGTGAACTCTGGCACTGTTTGGTCTCTTTCCTGCCACGGTGTGGTCCATCTTGTATACAAGTCGTCATAACTTTCAAGAGGGTAGTATTGTTCCTTAATAGTATCCCTTAAGAAACCCCAAGTGGGTGCAACTACATATAATGTGGATCCGTCTATTTCCTTTTTCTCACAGAAAGTCTCCCACCAATCTTTGACATGGGGGATGACCTTGAGGAGCACAAATGTAATATTTTCCCTATCGAAAAATTTGTGGATAGAAAAATACCCTTCTAGAAGGTTTAATCATTTATCTACGGCATTCGAATATATTTGACCTTCAAATATAGGAATATCAAAATTGATCTATACCTTGAAGGGGGGGCGCCTCCATTTGAGGTGGATCTGTCACTTGTCGGCAACCATCAAAGGATTTGTGCAAAGTTGTCCATCATCTCGTTCCTCTGTCGCTCAAGAAATTACTCGAGCAACATTTTGAAGGAATATATTGTCCCGTCGTCTTTATTTTCGCTCTCCATGAACGGTTTCTTGGGCATGCAAGAGCAGTTGTCCTCAAGAGAAACAAGTTTGAGACCCAACTCTCTATACCATGATCGCGTCGGGGACATGCATTAAAAAAAACAACAAGGAGAAAACTGCTTTGATACCACTGATCCAGATTTATGAGCGGAACAAAATGAAACCACGGATTTATAATATTAACACAGAGACACAATGAACAATAAAAGAGATAGAGTAAAACTTGACTTCTATTAGATAATAAATATGTTGAAAACTGTAAAATGCAGACTGAAAACAAGCTTGTTGGAATGGTGGCAGATTATCTTTGAGAAGGGATGTGATAGTTACGCTCATTCGCAAGAAGATGAGTACAATGAGGCTCTGAAGGAATTTTTACAATAAACATGAATGTCAAAACCCTAGACATCCAAAAACCTAACCCTAGGAGATGAAGCACCAAAAGTTATGTGGGCCCCATTGGGGTAAGTTAGTACATCAATTTCCCGTGGTCGTAACTTTTGCATACAATATTCGTTTAGGGTGCACGATAGTTCATTGGAAAAGTATCAACGATGAGCTTCATTTAGGGGGCTCAAACAAATCTCTGGGCTGTCATCGAGGATCCCAATCGTGAAAAGACGTTGTTTGGGCCCTCAAAATGGCCCTAGAAATTTGGGAACCAAAAAACTGCTAAAAATAGTAAGTTGCCAAAAAATTGTTTTTATCCAATTGCAAAAGGTGGGTGGCCACCGAGATCCTGCTGGATCAACCTATCACTAGAAGAAGGGGAATATCTGGAAATTATTGTCGATGAGAAGGATCTAACAGATATTGATCTAGATCTGGTTGAGGAGGCTTACAACAAAAAAGAGCTACAATCCCTCCGCCCTGAGCAGCTATACAAAGTCCAAAAAGTCAACATAGAATCTATAGTGGGTGCAACATCCCTATCCGAAGGTACTTTGGGGATTCATTTTGACCCTGGCAAGGACTATCGTAAAATATATAAAGAACCAAAAAGAAGGGGATGCAAATATGCACAATAACTCATTCGTGACGTAGGTAATTTCATGATCAACGTGGGACAGATCCAAAAGCTCATACAGAGATTCATTTCTCCACCTGCTCCTTTTTCCTCATGAAGATCCTTTCGTGGAATGTAAGAGGCCTCAATGGGAGAACAAAGTAGAAAGTTCTCCATAATTGCATAATGGCAAAGCAGACATACATACTTTTTCTTCAAGAAACAAAATGTGTGGGCACTATTGTAGAAGAACTCTTTGCACGGTGTTGGAGTCACAACGAATGTATATTCAATGATTCTAATGGTGTGGCGGGGGGCATAGTTATCCAATGGAACCCAACTACAATCACCCTATATGGTTTATATTCCACAATGTGGACACTTACAACTAATTATCGAGTCATATGGTCCAGTAAGGAAGGCATCATCACCAATGCCTATGGTCCTAAATACCCCCCAAATAAAGATAATTTCATGCAAAATATCAAGGCTCTCATCAGCTTGATTGGCCAACAGAGATGGATCCTTGGAGGGGACTTCAATATCATTATCAACAAAGTTACCGATTTAACGAGAACCGTGACCTCAAAACAAGAACTCTAGCCCTTAAAACCCATATTTTTGCATAAAAACCATGAAAATCAACCCCCAAATCAAAAAGTGGTGCTACCAGCAGCACCACTTTTTTTAAACAGGGTCAAAATTACAATATTTTTCAAACATGGCCTTCGAAACTTAGAGAGTAGCTCAGAAAAACCTTAAAATCAACACCTAAATAAAAAAGCGATGTTACGTAAAACAAATCCCTACGTAAATAAACAACCCTAAATTGGACCCCAATGGTCACTTGAAAATTTATTTACAATTTTTTTTTTAAATTTACATTGAAAAATAAATAAATAGAAAGGACAAAATCTTCACAAATTTTTTTTTTCAAATAACCAAAAAAACACATGTAAAAAAAATATATTCAAAATTCATTAAAAAAAAAAACAAATTAAAAAACAAAGTGAAAAAGAAAAAGAACTAAAAAGAAACCAAAAAAAATTACCTCCAAAACTATAATTTTAAAAAAATTATATATTTGTTCTACAAGAGAATCATTAAAAAAACCTTTAAATTTTTCTTTTAAATCTAAAAAAAACTTAAAAAAACAAAAACAAAATAAAAAATAAAAAATAAAAATAAAATAAAAATAAAAATAAATCTAAAATAAAAAATATTCAGAAAATATTAAAAAATCTTAAACTTAAAAATTAAAATAAAAAACAAAAAAAATTCAAAAATATATATTTTAAAAAACAATTTTAATAAACTCAATAACTAAAAAATAAAAATAAAATTCTAAACATATTTAAAAAAAAAGAAAACCAAAATTTAAAATAAAATTATAAACAATTTTTTTTTTTAAATAAAAAAGGGGTAGACCCTGCTATATTATGGAGGCAAAAAGCTTTTGCAAAATGTACAGAGAAGTATGCCTGGAGTTACCAAAAATGCTGCCTATAATCGAAAACCGGCATAGGTAAAACAGAGTAGCATGATAAAGTGTAAAATCAAGTAGCAAAATAGAACTTAAACATTGTAGCATCTGTCCTCCCGAAGGAAACCAGGACAGATGCATACAGTCCAAATATACATAAAACAGTAACAAAGTAAACTAGGAACCAAGAGCATAAAAACCTAGGTGCCAGGTGGCTTGTCGTCCTCATCCTTCTGCCACGTGAACCCAGCCGAGATGGCAAAAGCTTGCGCGCAGAGGGGGCATTTCCGCTTAGCTGGCGCGTTGGTGAAAGCATCAAGGAGCATGTCCATACTCTGTCCCATGGTGCGCGCCCGGTACTCCAAATCAGACAGGTGGCCACGAAGGTCAAACACCAGAGCCAGGTGCTCGTTCCGGAGGAGAGACCCATGCAAGCTGCCACCCACATCCACCGAGCCCGTCGCCGCTTCCACTCCAACGTCGCACACTTGTTGCTCCCCAGCCACCTTTTCACCCACCGTTCCTTCTTCCTTCGCCTGAGTATCATGGCTGCTAACATTGTCATCACCAGGCCATGGAATTTCTTCCACAATACAGCCGGGGATGTAGTCGTCCTGAGCCGGAATGGGATTGCACTTCTCCTGAAGAGTCGCCTCAGTCCTTTCCACTAGCGTCAAGTCCTCCATGGTCGGGTCTTCCACCACAACGCAGGGTGGAAACTGCTCCTCCGTTCCAGCATCCTGCTCGTCTCGGCTGCAACCGGCTCGTGGTTCGGCTATGGTGGCAAGGAGCTCCCGCTTCTCTGCCCTTGTTTTTTTCCTGATGATGGAAGTCGCTAGAGCCAAGGCTCGCTCCAGCTGCTCTCTCCGACGCCTTTGAGCTTTGCGAGCATCCCAGGCCGCGCCACGGCGCGGTCTTCCTCTTTTCCGAGCCATGGGGAGCGAGCAGAGCGAGTACAGTAAGAGACAGGTAAGCCAAGACACAATTGAATTTATTTGCAGGGCGCAGGCAGGCTTAACCTGTTCCGATTCAAACTTAAACGGACACACCGAAAATGCWGAGAGTCTGAGCACGAAAGGATCTGGGCTGCACCATAACAATCCAGCAAGAATTAGAGYCGAGGCARGTGCAGCCCTGCTCTGTTCTGTCGTGAAAGAATTCATATAACCCAAAGCCGAGGCCATTTTCCAACACTTAACCTCTCCCGTCCCGAGTGCGCTGTTAATGAACTCGCGAGGGAGGCGTACATTCAACTTATGTCTGCTGCAGAGGCCGTCCCCCATCGTTAATGTTGGCGTGTGGGTGGCGGCCCTCGGCATTTAAGCCGAGGCCGAGTGCGCCTCCAACTGTCTCCTCTTGACCGCGTGGCACCCCATCCGGGGAATTATAAACAATTTTACAATACAAAACCTATCAAATTTAATTGAAACTAAAGTGAAAAAATTTAAAAACTCAAATATAAACTAATTTAATAACATTTAATATATATATATAATTTGGTAATTGAATTAACATAAAATTTTAATTAAAATTAAAACTAAAAATTAAAAAACAAATTACAAACCTACATATTATTGGGGTGTTGTGTCGCCTCCCATGGTACTCATGGCGTTCAACCAGTCTGCGTGGGTTGGTGGGGCATTGTGGGTGTCGTGGGAGGCAATGTCAGACATCGCCTCCCAACCCCCCTGACCCCGTGGGACCAAGGCTTAGCCCCTAGGGGGCTGGGGTGATGCCCGACATCACCCCCATGGCCTTCCATCACCGATACATTTTTGTTTTTTAATTTTTTTTGTTTTTTGTTTATAAAATTTTACATATTTTTAATAATAAAAAAATAATAATAATAATTTTATGTTTCTTTTTAAGTTTTTATTTTTATTTTTATTTTTAATTTTATAGTTTAGGCCTTTTGATTTGGTTTTTTTAATATATATTTTTAATTGTTTAAACCTTTCTAAGTATTTGGGCCATAAATTTGTTTTTATACCGTTTTTTGTTTTGTTTTGTTTTTCTATTTTTAGCTAAATTAAATATATTTGTTTTTTTTTTTTTCCTCTTTAGTTTTTTAAGTTTTTCTTTAATTTTTTTTTTATCTAAATTTGTTTTTTAATTTTTAATTTCAATTCTTTTATTTTTCTTAGTTTTTAATTTATCAAACAAAAAAAATTGAATTATATTTTTTTGTTAAATATTAAAAAATAGTGTTATTTAACTAAAAAAAATTCTATGTATTGAAGTAAATGTAAACAATGTATTAAAAATGGTGTTTTCCACTATATTTTAAAAGTATGGAACAATAAATTAATTGAGGAGACACAATTATATGAAAAAACGTAACTTCAAAAAAGTAAATGGTAAAAAATATTTTTAAGATTGAAAGAGCATGGAAAAATGACTAAAAATACCATTGAATAAAAAATTAAATATTAAAAAGATTTGAAAATAGATGAAAAATAAGCATTGAAAAAAAAAATGTGGATCAAAAAATTTAAAATATTGAAAAAACACCTAAAAAGGGAGAGGGGGTGTTACCGGTAACACCATTTTAAAAAACGATGTAAAAAAATGGACCCCCCAAAAAACTAGAACACTGTAGAGTTCTGGTTAAGTTGGTAACTATGTTTATATCCTTGGAAGAATAAAGAGGGAGAATTCAAAGAGTGGACAAAGATAGTGACAACTTTCAAAATATCATAACAAATCTACATTTGATTGATATTGAAGCACATAATGGTGTCTTCACATGGTCCAACAGGCGATTTGGCACTCATGAGGTCGCTTGCCGACTGGACCGGTTCATGATCTTAGAATCCCTCATGTTGGAAGATCTATTGCTTGAGGCAAGCATTCTCCCTAGATAAGTATCAAATCATTAACATGTTCAACCCTGGATTGAGACCACCAATACACCTAAGTACAAGCTCTTTCGGTTTGAAAAATTCTGGCTAACCCATCCATATTTCCCAGAGTTATCCATGAAATGGTGGACAGAAACAGAGGTAACTCGTGGAACCCTCATGTATAGATTTCAACATTGGCTCAAAAACTTCAAGCAGTCTTTGAGAGAATGGAACAAAAATGTGTCTGGGAACATATTACAAGCTCAAAAAGCAATTGAGCAATGATTGGTAGAGATTCAAAATGAATTCATTCACCACTGATCTACGAATTCCCTACAAGCATAGGAAGAGCTTCTTAAAAAACAATTGGAGGAAAGGCAACATCAAGAGGAAATCCTCTGGTGTCATAAATTAAGAGTGAAATGGCTAAAGGAAGGGGAAACAAACACAAAGATTTTCCACAGATCCATGATACATAGGCGGCACATAAATCGCATCACAAAAGTGGAGAATGATCAGGGCCAAATACTCATGGAGCATGAAGCAATGGAGAACGAGCTAGTAAACTACTATTCCAACCTTCTCTCTAAACCCATCTAAGATCGATCGCAGGACATTAATAAAATCACACATCATATACATTATTGTATCTACGTGGAACAAAATGAAGCACTCATGCGGCCTATATCCATGGAAGAGGTATACCAAGCGATAAAGGAAATGCCAGTGCGAAAAGCTCAAGAGGCCGATGGTTTTACCACAGACTTCTTTCATCACTGTTGGTCAATGGTTTGGAAGGAAGTTTGGCAGCTAGTGGAGGAATCTCGTTCCTCAGGCAAGGTCATGACCACCCTCAATGCTACCTTCCTCATATTCATTCCCAAGGAAGAGCGGGTGACTCACCCCAAACAATTCTGACCCATCGCCTTATGCAATGTGATCTATAAAATTTTAACAAAAATCATTGCACTAAGACTCAAGTCGATTATTCCCTTCATAATTTCCAAGGAGCAGTCAGGATATGTGGAGGGAAGACATATTATGGACATCCTCATTCTAGCTCATGAGGTGATCCACTCTCTTAAGTCCTCAAGGACTCCAGGTATGCTTATAAAACTAGATCTTTTAAAGGCATTTGATCGCTTGAGCTGGCAATATATCTGCTCAAGTCTCTCTGCTTTTGGCTTTTGCAATGATTGGGTAAATTGGATACTAAATCTCACTTCTACTTCTTTTTTCTCAATCCTCATAAATGATGTGCCCTCTAAAACCTTTTCCCCTTCTCTAGGTATTCATCAAGGAGACCCCCTTTTCCCCTTCCTTTTTGTCATCATGGTTGAAGGGCTTTGTCGTTACATAAAATCCTCCATTGCAGACAATTCCCTGCAAGGTCTCCCCCTCCATGGTCTTCGGCCGGTTGCATCACATAATCAGTTCGTAGATGACAATATGTTAATGGGCACACCCATGATGAGAGAGGCACAAAAACTAAAACTCATCCTCTCTAACTTCAATGAAGCCTCATACACCTCTGTCAATTTGGAGAAATCATAGGTTTTTTTCTTTAACACCACTCTTGCCATTCATAATCATATCTCCTAATTGTTAGGCATCCCTCGGAGTTCCCTTCCGTCAAATTACCTTGGAATCCCACTCTCTGACTCAACGACTATAAACATCTCATGATCCTGTCTCTTAGACTCTTTAGCCCATCGACTGAATACATGGACTTTCTTATCTCTCAATCTAGTGGGCCGGTTGGTTATAGTAAAAATTTTCCTACAAGTTATCCCAACCTATCTCTTCTCAGCCTTAACGGCCCCCAAATTAGTTCTCAACACCATTAGAAATATTCAAATAATTTTTTTTTGGAAGGGATTGAAATTTGACAACAAGTGAGCCCTGGTTAGCTGGGAAAAACTTTAGAGACCAAACTCAATGGTGGTTTGGAACTAAGGGATCCTGGTGTGCTCCATGAAGTGATGGGTGCACAAATCTGGTGGTGATGGTTGAAGTACCCACAAGAGATCTGGGCACATTTGTGGAAACAGAAATATACTCCAAATACGATGAGACTCAACTCATAAGAATGATGGATCAAGTCTAGGGGTCCAATATCTGGAATGTGACCTGGAGAAACCACCCCCTCATCCAGGAGCATGATTTTTGGGAACTAAGAGATGGATAAGATGCATATTTATGGTCAGACTCTTGGAAACAATTCCCTCCACTTCAGTCCTTAGAAAGCCTTCATTAGATCCAAATCCAATTTCCAAATAACAACATGATTAAGGTGGTTGATGTTTGGAAAGAAACCTCTCGAGAATCCCAATGGAGGGTCCGGAAAACCTTGCCGAGAGATCTCAACCTTCCTATTGCTACGATAGGGAACCATGGAGAGAACTCACATCCTTGAGGAAGATTCACTTGCACGAAGGACGAGACATTCTGTGTTGGGGACATTCTACGACTGACACCTTCACCATTAAAGAGGCCTATCATATCAAAGCACAATTTCAACTATTGCCCAAAGATCCAATCTGGCACATTATTTGGAAATTGAACCTTTGGTCGAAAGTCTCAAGTTTTCTTTGGCTTATGGCACAAAATTGTATCCTCGCCTGGGACAACTTAAGGAAAAAAGGTTTTATAACGCCCTCGACTTGTCGTCTCTGTATGCAGCAGGAGGAATCAATGGAGCACCCAATGAGTTAATGTCCTTTCAGCTTGGAACTCTCGGAAGAGGTGGCAATCATTATGAGGAAAATGAATTGTTCAACAACCAACATTATCCAATCTATAAAACAGTGGAGAACGAATGCCTACAAAACTCCCATCCTCAACAAGATTTGGCAGTTTATTCAAGGTTTTGTGGTCTGGTAAATATGGAAGGAGAGTAATAGGTGAATCTTCCATTTTAAGTCTACCTCATTGGACTTAGAATCTTCCATTCTAAGTCTACCTAATCAGACTCTGTCTGGTCCAAATTTTTTAGCAACATTCAAGAGACTATGAGATCACAACATTGAAGTGTTGAGGACCTTAACTGCGATACCATTGAGAACATCATCCTTTCCAAGTGGCATCTAAACATTGCTCTATCTTCTTCTCCTTCCAACTCCATAAATCAAACATCAAACTTACAAATCCCCAACAGTTGGCAATGCCCCCCTCCAGGTTTCTTTAAGTTGAATTTTGATGGAGCTTCTAAGTGCAACCCGGGACCTACAAGATTCAGGGTAGTGATAAAAAACAATGATGGAATTATCAGTCACATTTTGGCTGGAAACTTGGGCTTTGATGCAAATAACTCAACAGAATTATGGGGCCTAATTCGTGGCATCCAGCTAGCTTCACTCTTAGGCCTAAATCATCTCACCATAGAGGGGGATTCTCAACTCATTATTTCTCTTGTCACTAGAATCATCCATGGATTTGACCCGACCAAAATTTCTCCTACATGGCGCCTTCTCACCTCCCTTGAACTCTTCAAGTCCCTTCTCCATCCTAATCTCATCCTTATCCCTTCTCCTGTTACAAGATAAGCGAACAAGGTGGCAGACAAACTTACTAATGAATTGGTTGGCCTATCGGGTGATGACATCATCTTTGATGCCAATTCTTTTCTCGTTTCACTCATTTTCCAACAATGCCCAACCCTGACAAACTTAGATCGCAACGCCCCAAATGGGATGCCACGTGCTTATCCATGCACATAAAGCAAGCCCCTGCTAGTCGCCTCTCCTCCTGGCTTCACTTCACGAGAAGGCATTCAATGCAAGGCGTTGGTGATGGGAGTTATCACTCCATGCGAGTTCAGGTTCACTGGTTCAGGATGTCGTCGAGGTTAATTTCTAAGCGTCCCACAGAGGACGATGTCGCTTTAGCTGTAACTACTCTCTTAATGTGTCATAGCAAGACTATTTCATTTTGCCTCTCTGAAATTCTCCTCATGTTTCTCTTTCGGCCTTTATTGGTGTGTTTGGCTTCTCCTTTGGGGAATTATAGGCGCGCTCAACTCTAGTTGCTTTTTCTATATCTACAGCCCAACGTCCTCAACTTTGAACTCATGCCTCATGAGCAAGTTCGACCTCATCGAGGTCCAGACTATATGTGTTACCTTGCAAGCCGCAAAAGAAATGATGGTATCCCCGACTCTAGGTCACACCAGTCTCCTCCCTCGGATATCCATTTCGATGAGACACTATGCTTGGATACCAAAATGGAAGAGGAAAATTAGGGTTGTCCATTCATTGAGAAGGACGCGTTGCCTCCACTTCCTGAGAATGCATAGGGTTCTTCCACAGCTATTTTGTTGCCAAGAAAGTCGCTGGACCACTTCGTTGCGCATGCAGAGGTGTCACGCCCAAACTTTTCGACCGGCCCGCCGGAAGGCCACTAGGGCTTTCCCATCATTGAGGAGATACCCTCGCTCATTTCGCTTCAAGATATCATTCCTCCATGGGAGGAGGTCCCAGCTTCTATATCACCCAATCTCTTAGAGGATCATCTCAGACTGATAATGGAAATCCTCAAAGACACGATTGATCAAATTTTTCATCTGAAATGCTTAAATCGTTGGTTGGATATTCTATTTGAGGCACTCTCAAGTGGACTAACTTCTAGCAGTTGTCTAATTTGTCGTCAATCCTTCGCCCTAGCCCCATATTGGAACCGACACACTCATGGTGAAGAGAGAAACGACACTCCTGATGCATGATCTACTAAGTTTTTATTACAACTTACACCTCTTTCATAAATGTAGGATTACTTTTAATATCCTTTTGAGGCCCATGTAATTACAATTTTATTTTTCTTCGTGTGTGTGTGTGTGCAAAAACAGTCTGGTTTTACTATTTCAGGAGCCTAGAGTCGTCACTGGTTTCCTCCTTTTTGCAAGCTGGTCTCCAGGCTCCTCAGGATATGTAAGTTTTTTAGTTCCTGAAGGTAATACAAATTTTAATTTACAAAAAAAAAAGGTCAAGAATTAGGCCTATGGTTTTAGTGAATCTAATAGCCTTATCATTGGTGATTTCATGAATGTTAGGAGTAAAATCATGTATGTACATAGCTTGGTCACACACAATCCTCTATTCCTCCCTAGCCCTGATTAGGAACATGTCGACGCATCAATGCATGATTGCTCGCCATTATACAATAAAGCCTTGGAATTGAAAAGCCATTTTGTAAAAATTAATAAATTCATGTTTCATCTACCCTCGGTTCTATCTCACGCTTACCCTTTGCTTTGCCAATACAATTTTGTTTTTCCCTTGTCTACAACTAGTGCTTATGACACAAAGGTTGACAACTCTAGTTCGATGGACTTCAACCACTCTAATAAGGTGATGAATTTTTTATATCCTTGTTGACTTATCTTCACCAAAACACTAAGTTGAAGAGCCTAAGAAACGATCTCAAATTTTTCTAAGATGAATCTATTTTAATTGTGCAAGACTATATTTATTTGTTGACGACTACCAATTAGGAAGTTCACCATCCTAGAGATACCATCTTCCCACCAAATATTATTCTTGTGTTTGCCTCAAGGGATAGGTAGTGAATTCCAAATGGACTTAGCATCATGCTCCTATGTTCCAAGCACATGGAACGAACCTAAGCAAAATGAATGCAAATGGTACTGGCAAGTGAGATCCACTCTTAGTAGTTGTTCTCTCCATGGGTAGATGGATGCAAAACGACGACCAAATAATGAAAGAAGTAGATGGTCAAGGACTACTGCAATAGTGGTGACCAGGATCTAGGAAAATAACAGCACAATGGTAGGATGCATGGCACAAGCAGCAAATGCATAAGCGACTATAAAGCAACATAAAAAACAGGAACCCCCTCGAGATATGGACATAATATAGATGAAGAGAGGAAAATGAGTCTCATCGTCAAGTCATGGTGGGGCTATAGGAGGGTTCTCGGGCCTGTAGAAAATTACATCATGGGCATCAAATGGGAATCTGAATGCTAACTAGGGAACCCATTAAGGGTAGGCATAACTGCATAAGTTACGACGTGTGAAAAGGGAGTGGCTAAGGTCGTAACCTGACGACATCAAACCTACGACGTTGTGACAACAACATGAGTGGTTAATAATGAAAACCGCATATGGAGGGAAAAACCTATTCCTATATGCCAGTTTGGGAACACGTATCTCACGTTTAGTGGAAGTCACCATTTTTGTAAAAAAAAGTCCTTGTAATCCCGTCAACACATGTAAACTAGATTCCAATGTCAATGTGTAAACAAACCTCAAAAAATAAAACATTTATGGATATGATATATGCAAAACAAAAAACAATCACACCATAGACCTATGTACAAGTCACTATGCATCTTGATGTTTTACGCCAAGTAGAGCCCATTGTTAGGCTCAGGCCGAGGATCTTTTTCATAATTGAAAAACTAATCAGCTGATGTTGGCATTATACAGATTACGATGCCGGGACCATGCCACTTATAAATGAATTTTTGCATACGAAGATACTAATCACGAGTATTCTTGCGAGCTAGGATAACTCCTCAATGATGCCCATCAAGATGTGAAGGAGCTATGAAACACAAAAATTCGAAGGAAGGGAGAGAAAAGAACTTGGTGGAAAGTTCTGAAAAATAAATCAAAGGTGGAAAAGGGCTAAGACCAAGAGGTATACTAGATGCCCCAACAAATGCCCCCAATCTCGGATAAAGAATTATCATGCTAAATCTCATCAATTTTGAATCGGTAAAATATAATCGATGTGTCACCCCATCCTTAGGCTCAATAATGGAAGCCATGACATCCAAGATGTTCTTATCTGAAGGAAACTTAGTATCGAGGAAATCATGTGAACTCAGAGAGTCAACAACCCATGCAGGCATAGTAGGTTGATCAAACTCCATATGAGGATGGAGGTGTTGCCTCGTATTAGCTTATGCTAACGAGATCACTGGGGAGGCAATCTTAACCATAGTGAGCAGCATGGAAGATCCATACAATTCAACGTATTGAGGATGAGGTACCACCCAAGGATCGAAAGACCCAAGGGATTCACTGGTAAACAAAGAAATCATATTGACTAAAGAAATATTCATAGCAAGAGGTGGTGGGTAAAGAGGGAATGTTCCCATGACTTAAGAGTCTTTGAACATCCCTACACCAACATTTATGTCGCACTTATGGGCATCACCGACAAAGAGTACGTTAGATCCCACATTTGATCCAAGGTTTGGGGTGAAAAACATAAATTGATCGATTGTAACTATTTTCCCTTGATAAAGGAAGCGTAAGACCCTTAAAATAGACAAGGCAATTGCAGTGATCTCGTAGAACCAAGTGTGCCCAAGCAACAAAAAATGTACTCAAGAGGTGTGTCAAATAGCTCCACAACAACATAAATAGTCTTACCACCTAAATCGATGGGTAATGCAACGATAAACCCATGGGGGTGGAACATATGTCTGTCGAATGCATTCAACATGGTTGTAGATGTATCGAGCTTCAGAGAGTTGAGGGATTTCCAACATGTTATATACATAATGCAATTTGAGGCTCCTTCATTAATCACAGTGTGAAGGGCATTTTCCCCCATCGTTCTAATTTTGATCTAGAAAGCAATTTGATGGGAAAGTCAATGATGAACCTGATCAGAATCAAAGGTAGTCAAGTTCGACTCCAAGGGATCAACTCCGCTTATCGCAGACAACAAAGATTTCCATTGCGTTGGGCAACTTTGGAGGACTTTGAGGGTAGATATGGCACATGGTACTTGGGAAAAATCTTCCACAATACTATAGTTGTGGGCGACCTGTGTCTGAAGAGGACCACCAGGTTGGGAAGAACAAGCAGACTCTTTCGTGGGAGGAGTAGTCTCATAATTGTTGTAGTTTTTTGCTCGATTTTTAAGATTGATCGTCTCGTCACACATGAAAATCACAACATTCGAGGATTACCCCTCATACTGAGGGGTGCTTGCTATGCCCCCTTGCAGAGGGGTAGGATTTGTTGCAACCATGTGCTAATGTTTAGGAGGGAAAGGATGAGTTAAGACGACAAGCTAATAGGGGGGCTTTTGTTGTGCCAAAAAATGATGGATCTCGTCCTTCCTAAGACACTGGTGAGTAGGGTGGTCCTATCGAAAAATCATGCAGGGAAACTAACTCTTCTTTCTCTCCTTCGCAGCCCCCCTTGATTAGTTTGGGTGGGAGCAATCCCTTGCTCAGAATTGGAATTTTTCTTTTTGTTCCGCTTCTTTTTTCCTCCAGGTTGTTGAGGATCCTTTGGTTGCGTGGATTGCACCAAATTCACCTCAGAGGTATGAGTGGGGACCAACGTAGTTTGAGCAATATACACAATAGCCGACGAGTGTGACAAGATGGACATGTGACTCATTTGGATAGATAACTGGCAATACAGAGGCATGGGAAAAAAAACCAACCACACCATTGTCATGGGGTCTTGGGTTTGATTTTCTCGGATTTGTTGACGGCGGAGGAGCATGTGGGATAATATCATACAAGTTACCTGACTGAGAATAGATGAGATAAGTGTTAGGGACGCAATATGGCTTACTCTTCGGTAGTTGCCCCGACCATAGGTATGTCCTCGACAATGGGTGGTAAGAGAGACTTTGTGAACCACTCCATTAAGAGTTTGTCTGGAATTTGGGTCTTAATCATCCTACATCGTTATCTCCACTCATGTATATGATCATAAATGTGAGTGACATTATCTTGATGCCACGATGTCAAGAGTTATGTTCCTATCTTGTATTGAATGGTCAATTGGTAATGTGTTAGAAATTCTATTGCCAAATCATTAAAACTATCGAATGAAGTGCCTATTAATTCGATATACCATTTGGTGGTACTTCTAATCAAGGATCCCTGGAAAAGATGCAACCTCACACTACCATCCATCAAGGAATTAGATGAGCACCACAAATGATATGTCATTGCGTGTGTGGAGGGGTCTTCTCCCGAATTTCCATCAAATGTGGGCATGTCTAATGGTAGCTTAGCAGGCATAATCGACCATGAAGGGTTATGGGAAATAAGGTCATTTGTCAGACTTGACAAATTAGGAAAGTCTAACGTTGTGAGGAAAGGCAATGACGTATGAGAAAATGGATACTAGGAAGAAGATGAAGCTCCCAAAGTCCCAGATGAACCTTGCAGTCCCCCTATGTTTATGTTGTCGAAGGGATGTGGTGTTCCAGAAGGGTGAGTGCCCCCAGGGATGAAGCCACTCCCATGAGCATGGATTCTCCTAGGACTAGACATGCCCCCAGGGATAGGTGTAGACCCTAAAGGAAATGTGTTCCCAAAAATAGCAACGGGGAAGAACCCCCTAGGGTTGGAGGTATGGATGAATGGATAGTCACCCCATTATTAAAAGTTGCCCTGAGGGAAAGGTGTGCTAACCCACAAGAAATTAAATCCTCCCAACACATTATTGGCCCTAGATTAACTAGGGACAATGCCAAAACCATTAGAAATGTTCCATCCAAAAGGTAAACCAACACTTCACAACGTCGGGTTGCTCATAGGAATGGCGGAGGTGGAAGGAATTCCACCACCCATGCTGAAACCAAGGCTTGATCCCCCACTGGAAGGAGATCCCGGTGCGGGCATCGTAACTGATGGGATGGGCGTGGAAATGCTAGGTAGACTAGTGGAAAAAAAAGAGGACACGACCGATATCCCCCAGATAGAAGGGCCTATAGAAATGGACATAGATGGTCTAGGTCCAATCACGCTGAAGGATGGTAATGTGGACATCACCAGGATTCCCTGAGTCCCACTCGTGGATGGACTTGATGGCTCAACCACACTAGACGAAACACTTGGGCCAGACATGGTGTGAGGGTCACTGAACAAATAAAAATGTTCACCAAAAAATTCCCCTACCTAGATAAGTACGTGTGCATCTGGATTAGTCAAAGGAGGGTTAAATTTGTGTGGAGGACTTTTGACGACCACTTCCACTTCAACCAGACTAGTCTCTTCAAACCAAAGATGGGACTCTTTCGATTCATGGTCACCTATCTCATGTAGCTTGAGAGGTGGTTGTACCCTCATGATTGTCTCTAACCCTCGTAATCGATAGGAACGATGTGGTGATTCAACCATGGTGAAAATAATATGTGCAAATCAAAACACAATTCAACCTAAGGCCGACGTAGACTCAGCACCAAAGAGCACACTCCTAACAAATCTAGGACAAGAACAAGCAAACCAATGGCTCAGGGGGGCTTATGAAAACCAACCCTCTAGGGAGATGAAGTCCCTAAAATATTAACTAATGAAGGTATGAGGAGTAGTTATTGAGACCATGAACGAATGTCTGCCCCAGGTACTATAGGCACTTCCCACCTCCAGTCACCTTTGTAGCTACCTAGGAATGGTCACTAAGGTTACCGCCTCACAATCAATGAACGGACAAATAGTCGCAGGTCTGACCACATGTAAGGGCAGGGTAACTAAGCCTAAATCTTTAGAGGCGTTACCTCCAACATAAATGTGGCACCAATGAAACCCTTATATACATAGTAATCAAAGCGACACCGCAAACACCAAAACAAACAGAGAAGGATAATCTCCCTACTTGCCTCGATGCAACCTCGTGCTTGACTCCTATGTTAGAGGAGCTTCCTGACACACTGGTAGTAAGAATGGGTTTTACACTCTTTAATGACACCAGATTTCATTTTGGTGGCCTTGAAGAGTTCACTCTCCAATCATATTCCAAGGCCTTGATCCTATCTAATGTTGGTTCGCTAGCAAAGAAAATATTCGTAATTCTAAAATTAACTAGATAGTTAATTTTAGAATTACGAATATTTTTTTAATGGTTGTTTTTATGTCAAAGGGAAATGGATGATGGTGTTTTTTACTCTTGACCCAATCAAAGAAATGCAAATATGATAATGCAATTGTTCAATTCAATTAATTGTAACTATGGGAGGGAGATGCATTTTCTTTTTCTTTGCAAACTTTAAAATGGAACCTCACAAACACCAAGCAACCGTGCAAGACAAATCACAACCAAACTTTCAACAAGATTCGAACCCAAACACTACAACAATGCACTTTGACCTTAATGCTCAAAAGCTTTTTATGCAAGCAATTTTTTTGTTTGTTTTTCTAAATATGATGCAAAAAGTTCCTTAATCTAAACAAGAACAATAATATGCAAATGGAAAACCAACAAATCAGCAAGCAAGGGCTATAGGAAATTGGTAGTGATGCTCGAAAGCACGCTCCAATGTCTCTACAAGGATTTGAACCCGTAACTCATTATAAAGGAAGATCTAGTAATGAACAGAAATTGCAAGAGGGAAAACCAACCAAATGCAATCAATATGGAACACTACCAGATCAAATCAGATATGTTGGGTGCACTGCCCAACTTCAATAGATCACTATATAATGAACAAATGTACACAAGTAATCCAAGCAAGCCACAAAAACACACTTAAAACTTAGATTGACGACAAAAGGCGTGACAAAAGGACTCAAGCAGAGATAAGATCTAAGATCACGAATCAATCATCGATCCCCAAGATCAGACACATCCAAATCAAACCAAAGAAATATGACAAGCTTGCAATTTTTAGGGCCTACAAAGGGTGTTGTTGGTAAGGGGATCTGCAACAAGCGACTAGTCATTGCTCACTAGTAGTGCAACAAGTGACAATGTTTCTCTGTCTCCCACAGTGGACAAGCAACACTGCAAAAGTTTTGGAAAAAATAAAGACCTGCCTCATATCTGAGAGATCTAATCTTTGAGGGAGTGCCAAAGAAGAAAAAAACTAAAACAAAAACATAAAACAAAGGATAATAGGCAAGGGAAGCTAAACTAGAGAAGAATCAAAGATTCTTCCCCAGTGGAGTCGCCAATTCTATTATGGAGAAAATCTCACCAATTGATTGACAGGTTTTCCCCAGGATTTGCATATTGATCCTAGGCAGATAATGGGCTAGACTTCTAATGGTTTCCTCTAGATTCAAGTAAATTCGTTTTCAACCAAGAAGGGTGATGGACATACTTTTCAACTAATGGTTGTCCTTGGGTGTTCAATTGATCCAGCTCCCGAGATCTAGCTCTAGCTCCTGCAATCTGCTTCATGCACACAATGAGACAAACAACTACCGATCTGTTATTATTTTATTGTTAGGAAATTCAAACTTACTAGATCTATCATGATCTATTAAATATGAGACCAGGTCCAAACATTTTCAAATGGAATACACACATTCACGGGGGGAAACCAATGATATGTTAACTAAAATAAAATAAGTACATCATTTTAATTACCCGTTACGAGGAAAATCACTCTATGGCACGGGGTAAACAACAACAAACGAAAACGACTGCAAAAATCAACTCTAATCTCAAGTATGTTATGTAAACTAATATGCTAACAAGTCAAGATAAAGAGCCTACCTTGTCCAAACATTCAATGAAGTCCATCGTTGAGCACTTCCTCAAAGCAATACACCTGCAACTTGTCCTCAACAACCAAGATACGCAAGCATATGGTGATAATATATAAAGTTATCACATATAATAACATAATCCATCAATATTCATAACAAATACACTCATGGAATAACAATTTATATATTTGCAAGACATTAATTAGATGAGAAAATAGTATTTCTATTAAAACATAAGTGTATGAATGACAAACTTTTGTGTCAGCACGTTCAAAACCAAGAAACTAAATCCTTTCTAGTTGTGCCTCCACCACTTCAATCCCCCACCAAAGGCAAGCTCATATAAGAGAGAAAATGAGGTTCTCCATCAAATAGGGAAGAGCTTGGGGGCTGAACAATGTGTTCAGACTTAAAAGGACAAAGGGATGCAGACTCAATATGAAATGAATAATTTCTCGAAAGTAACTTTGCTTTCAAAGTTGAATTCTTCTCCTCTTTCCATAGCTTGGTTAAGGCCCATTTATAGCCTTCAAATGGAACTGAAGGGCCAAGTCGAAACATTTCCAGTATATGGAAGGTCAAGAATCATGGATCCTGTGATGTGACATGGAAACCCGACACCATTTTTTAATTTTGAGCACAAAACCCGATGTACGTGTGCTTTAATGGTGCAACATGTGTATATGCATGTTGTATAGCAGTTAGGGCACATATGTGTGGAAAAATATGTTTTTTAGCTCTGGGAATTGCAAAAGGGGACTTTAAGTCTACATAGGGAAATGGAAAAGGCCTTATGAGCAAGTTGCATGGGGTGAGACAAATCTTGCTATAACAGATGCCCCCTAATGTGTGAAGTCGGAGGAGTATCTACGATGGCCGAAATACATTATAATTCCCAGAAGTGGAGTAATGGAGACCCAGTTGGACGAACTAGTTTCTCATAAGAATATTACAATCCATAATGACTTTGTGCACATGGTTGCCAATTTGAATTACACTGCAGATCCATGTGGAAATATACCAAACAGTTGTTCATGGCCATGAATAGGTAATACAAAAGTAGAAGCATGCCATAGGCTATCATAGTCATGAACAAGGTGCACTGAAAACTAGTCTCAAAATAAATCTGAAGATATCTGTATACAATGAAGTACAATCTAATCTCCCATGATCACTGAAGTCATATAGGTACTAGTCCAATGAATGATAACAACAACTTAGGAAAGTTGTGACTATGAAATGATGTCTTCAAGTCTTCTACATGATCCGCCAAAGGTGCAAGTCTACATCATGTGAATAAAGGAGTTGAGGTCGAACACAATGAGACTTCATTTGATTATTGGTCATTAAGGTATATCGTTAACAAACGTGAGCCAACCTATTGATAATGAAAGTAGGTATCAAGGCACCAAGTACATTCTTACAAGTGTGAATAAAAGTGTTGAGATCGAACACTTGAAGAATCCATCGATCATGAGACATTGATGTATTCCCAACTGTCGATGGCGAGAGAACCTACCACTGATGGCTGCAAGCCTCTAGGTACTCATAGGACTCTAGGTCTCGTTTCCAGAATAGATGGGTCGAAGTCGATGGAAGGAGACCCACTGAAAGGAGAGCATTAAGGCATCTCTCATCATTTAGCACACGATATAAAGCAAGAGATTGATGATTTGGAGGAACTCGGACGAAGAACATCTTCACGAACCAGTGATCCTATGCGTCTTTTGCATGCACCGGATGCAAGTAGTGCACGAAAAATACCCTCTGAATAGCAGCCAATGAGGAAAACTGTCGACAAAGGTGAGGAAACACTAATAAGGCTAATGGAATCCAATACATTGCACGAATACCAATGTGTGAATAGATTTCTTGTCGTCGAACACAAGGGGAACCCCCCACTTAGCGACCAATGAGGAGATGTTGATTGTTCAGTTCAAGATTACCTACACATAAGGAAAGTAGAACCAGGGTGCATGGTAGGACTACATCTTCATGTAACTCTGAGACACTTTGAGGGTATGGCCGACATGAAAAGTCAAGAGTTTTGAGAAATGGCCGACATTGGTTGATGGACATCCTTTAAACAAGAGCATCAGACATATGGATGACTCTGGCAGCATAGACTCAATGATGAAACTTTGTGATGCAGGAGGCACCAATCAAACTCTCCACAAGGAATGGAAGAGTAACTAGTCGGGGAGTAAACTCTCAATAACGAGCTCAGCTTCCTAAGCTCATGCTAAACCCAAAATTTTGATGACAAGTGGACTCAAAAGTTTGTGCTCTATTCAAAGGCGACATGACTGCTGCCAACATAAGATAATATTCTTTTCCCGCCCCTCTTTTTTTGTTTTTTCATAGTCAAATGAATGCTATGATACAGAGGAGGAAGAAAGTAAGCAACTAGTTCCAACAATGGAACATACCCATGCTCAATGCAAGGAGGTGTATGCAGGATATGGACACTCGGAGGAATGTTTCCTCTTGGGGTATAGAGTGTCAAGCTACAAAGGATATAAACGAGGCTCTGCTTGGTTGATGATGCAAACTGCTGAGGTGATAGGCTTATAATACAAAAGCGAGAACCAACAATATGATCAATACTGCAAGCGAAAGAATGAGATGCAATTACAACTGAACGCCAAAGAATGTCCATTTTCGTAAATTTAGTCTACTTGGCTTGAAAAAGGGTTAAACTTGCACCAAATAGACGTCCTTTCAAATTCAATGTACGAGTGTGAAAGACATAAGTTCACTCGACAATCTTTTCGCTTTTTGAGAGAGTCGGAGAAGAGATTAAACCAGACTCGTTGGGAGTCCCACTAGGTATAGGTCAGCATGCTTATGAGTAAGAAACGAGATTTGAACGCAAAGTCTTATATTAGCTATAAGGGACTCCCGGTCCTACGGACAAAATCTATGCATGGGCACCGAACGACACATAGGTTCTAACGAGGGCACCCATGTTTGGTAAGTCTTTACCATTCACTAACGACACTTATGGTTGCATAAAGAAGGATATGCGTCGCTAATAAATAGGTTCTTACCTAAGGCATACAAATTGCAGTCATAGGATAATACAAGTGGGCAAAACAGAGTGATGAACTACCATATATGTTGGTTAACGAAAATCCCTGTCCAAGTTACAAACGGGCCACATGACATTATAAATCACAAGAATCCTTGGAAAAAAACCACCAAAACCAACTCCATCCACTGCATTATTAGTCCACTAGGCCAAAATATTAGTAAAAACTATGTAAAGTGGGTAAATTTTTTCTATAAATAGTAAAAAATAACCAATTTACTATACCATTTGTATTTTTTACCCAAATAGTGCATTTTGGA